>CANJKZ010001089.1:0-65623 GCA_947471745.1 Closterium sp. Naga37s-1 | reverse complement strand
AGCGGAAACGGGCAGCCGGGGGAGGGTGGGGGCGGTTGGATGGGACTGGGGTGTACGGGGGGCAGGGGAGTTGAGGGGGCAAGGGAGGGGCAGCAACGGGCAGGGGCTGGGCCAGCTGAGGGCACGGAAAAGGGGCGGGCAGAGGGTGAGCAAGGGGCGAGCGATGCAAGGGAGGCACCATAGGGGGGAAACCAGTTGCACGGAGGTGGGAGGTGAGGGGCGTGCGAGGGGGTGGGAAAGGGGCAGGGAGGGGCGGAATGGGAGGACGTGGGTGGGGGGTGGGGGAGGGGAGTGTGCGTGTGTGTGTGAGAAAGAGAGAGAGAGAGAGAGAGAGAGGGAAGGGAGGGGGGGAGAGAAGGGTGGGAGGGGGGCTGGTGGTGCGGATGGGCTGATGGTGGCAAGAGGGCAGCAGGGATGGGGAGAAGGGAGCGTAGCGAGGGGAACGCAAAGGGCAGGGGGGAGGAGGGGAGGGGCAGGGAGGGAAGAGGCTGAACGTACAAAGGGGGAAACGAGGGGCATGGATGGTAGGAAACAAGGGCAGGGGTGCGGGAAATCAAGGGCAGGGAGGGGAGAAGCAATGGGTGAGGGGAAAACAAGGAGGGGCAGAGGGGGGGCAGGGAGGGAAGAAACGTGGGGCAGGGAGGGGAGAAGCCAAAGACAGGGGCATGGGCAGGCGGGGCAGGGAGGGAGCAAAGGAGAGGCACGGAGAAAGAAAGGGAGGCGCGGGGAGGGGAGAAACCGGGCGTGGGGGGGCGGAAAATGAGGGGCAGGGCGGGGAGGAGGGAGGGGCAGGGAGGGGAGAAGCTGAGCACACGGAGGGGGGAAAGGTGGGGCAGGGAGGTAGGAAGCCAAGGGCAAGGGGGGAGAGTGGGGGAGCAGGGAGAGGGGGGAGGTGGGGAGCGGAGAAAGGCGGCGAGGGGCAGGGAGGGGAGAAACCAAGCATAGGGGGGCGAGATACGAGGGGCAGGGTGCGGATTGAGGAGGGGCAGGGAGTGGAGTGGGTCGGCGAGGGGAAGGAAGAGGCGTGCAGCAGAGGAGGGAGGGGGGGAGGAGAAGGTAAACGAGGGGAGCGCACGGGCGGGGAGGAGCGAATGGCGGGCGGTGGGAAACGGCGAGGGGGGCAGGGAGGGTCAAAAGAGGCGGCAAGGGAGCGGGCACGCGGAGGGTGGGGGCGGGGGGGAGCGGATGGCATGAGGAGGCAGGGGGTGTGACTATGAAGGGGGGACCCGGGCAAGGGGTGTGTACCGGTCGGGGCACGGGATTGACGTGGTACGATCATACCTCGGCTACTACGCCGGATCCCATCAGAACTCCGAAGCTAAGCGCCGGTGGGCGAGAGCAGTACTGGGCTGGGTGACCTCCCGGGAAGTCCTCGTGTTGTACCCATTTATGCCCCTTGCTCGGCACGTGCCGGGGGAGGGGCAAGCGGGAAAAAGAAAGGACGATTTTAGCGCGTCCGATTTTTTTTTTATTTTCGTTTTTTTTGCCCAAACAACGACTCAGCGGGGTGGGGGCCCCCCCGGGGAGGCTTGCCCGTGCGAAGAAACGCCCCGTGCGCACCACCGTTGGGCGGTTGGAAGCCGCACACGGTCGCGGGGGTGGAGAGCGGAAACGGGCAGCCGGGGGAGGGTGGGGGCGGTTGGATGGGACTGGGGTGTACGGGGGGCAGGGGAGTTGAGGGGGCAAGGGGAGGGGCAGCAACGGGCAGGGGCTGGGCCAGCTGAGGGCACGGAAAAGGGGCGGGCAGAGGGTGAGCAGCGGGGCGAGCGATGCAAGGGAGGCACCATAGGGGGGAAACCAGTTGCACGGAGGTGGGAGGTGAGGGGCGTGCGAGGGGGTGGGAAAGGGGCAGGGAGGGGCGGAATGGGAGGACGTGGGTGGGGGGGTGGGGAGGGGAGTGTGCGTGTGTGTGTGAGAAAGATGAGAAGAGAGAGAGGAGAGGAGAGAGAGAGAGAGAGACGAGAGAGAGACGAGAGAGAGAGAGGAAGGGGAGGGGGGGAGAGGGAGAGGAAGGGGTGCGGAGGGGGGGCCTGGTGGTGCGGATGGGGCTGATGGTGGCCCCAGAGGGCAGCAGGGATGGGGAGAGGGAGCGTAACGAGGGGAACGCAAAGGGCAGGGGCGGGCGGAGCGGGAGGGGCAGGGAGGGAAGATGGCCTGAACGTACAAAGGGGGGAAACGAGGGGCATGGATGGTAGGAAACAAGGGCAGGGGTGCGGGGAAATCAAGGGCAGGGAGGGAGAAGCAATGGGTGAGGGGAAAACAACGGGAGGGGCAGAGGGGGGGCAGGGAGGGAGGAAACGTGGGGCAGGGAGGGGAGAAGCCAAAGACAGGGGCATGGGCAGGCGGGGGCAGGGGAGGGAGCAAAGGAGAGGCACGGAGAAAGAAAGGAGGCGCGGGGAGGGGAGAAACCGGGCGTGGGGGGCGGAAAATGAGGGGCAGGGCGGGGAGGGAGGGAGGGGCAGGGAGGTGAGAAGCTGAGCACACGGAGGGGGAAAGGGTGGGGCAGGGAGGTAGGAAGCCAAGGGCAAGGGGGGGAGAGTGGGGGAGCAGGAGAGGGGGGAGGTGGGAGCGGAGAAAAGGCGCGCGAGGGGCAGGGAGGGGATAAGAACCAAGCATAGGGGGCGAGATACGAGGGGCAGGGTGCGGATTGAGGAGGGGCAGGGAGTGGAGTGGGTCGGCGAGGGAAGGAAGAGGCGTGCAGCAGAGGAGGGAAGGGGGGGAGGAGAAGTAAACGAGGGAGAGCGCACGGGCGGAGGAGCGAATGGCGGGCGGGGTGGAACGGCGGGGGGGCAGGGAGGGTCAAAAGAGGCGGCAAGGGAGCGGGCACGCGGAGGGTGGGGCGGGGGGGAGCGGATGGCTATGAGGACGGCAGGGGGTGTGACTATGAAGGGGGGACCCGGGCAAGGGGTGTGTACCGGTCGGGGCACGGGATTGACGTGGTACGATCATACCTCGGCTACTACGCCGGATCCCATCAGAACTCCGAAGCTAAGCGCCGGTGGGCGAGAGCAGTACTGGCTGGGTGACCTCCCGGGAAGTCCTCGTGTTGTACCCATTTATGCCCCTTGCTCGGCACGTGCCGGGGGAGGGGCAAGCGGGAAAAAGAAAGGACGATTTTAGCGCGTCCGATTTTTTTTTATTTTTCGTTTTTTTTGCCCAAACAACGACTCAGCGGGGTGGGGGCCCCCCGGGGAGGCTTGCCCGTGCGAAGAAACGCCCCGTGCGCACCACCGTTGGGCGGTTGGAAGCCGCACACGGTCGCGGGGGTGGAGAGCGGAAACGGGCAGCCGGGGAGGGTGGGGGCGGTTGGATGGGACTGGGGTGTACGGGGGAGCAGGGGAGTTGAGGGGGCAACGGGGAGGGGCAGCAACGGGCAGGGGCTGGGCCAGCTGAGGGCACGGAAAAGGGGCGGGCAGAGGGTGAGCAGAGGGGCGAGCGATGCAAGGGAGGCACCATAGGGGGGAAACCAGTTGCACGGAGGTGGGAGGTGAGGGGCGTGCGAGGGGGTGGGAAAGGGGCAGGGAGGGGCGGAATGGGAGGACGTGGGTGGGGGGTGGGGGAGGGGAGTGTGCGTGTGTGTGTGAGAAAGAGAGAGAGAGAGAGAGAGAGAGAGAGAGAGAGAGAGGGAAGGGAGGGGGGGAGAGAAGGGTGGGAGGGGGGCTGGTGGTGCGGATGGGCTGATGGTGGCAAGAGGGCAGCAGGGATGGGGAGAAGGGAGCGTAGCGAGGGGAACGCAAAGGGCAGGGGGGGAGGAGGGGAGGGGCAGGGAGGGAAGAGGCTGAACGTACAAAGGGGGGAAACGAGGGGCATGGATGGTAGGAAACAAGGGCAGGGGTGCGGGAAATCAAGGGCAGGGAGGGGAGAAGCAATGGGTGAGGGGAAAACAAGGGAGGGGCAGAGGGGGGCAGGGAGGGAAGAAACGTGGGGCAGGGAGGGGAGAAGCCAAAGACAGGGGCATGGGCAGGCGGGGGCAGGGAGGGAGCAAAGGAGAGGCACGGAGAAAGAAAGGGAGGCGCGGGGAGGGGAGAAACCGGGCGTGGGGGGGCGGAAAATGAGGGGCAGGGCGGGGAGGAGGGAGGGGCAGGGAGGGGAGAAGCTGAGCACACGGAGGGGGGAAAGGTGGGGCAGGGAGGTAGGAAGCAAGGGCAAGGGGGGGAGAGTGGGGAGCAGGGAGAGGGGGGAGGTGGGGAGCGGAGAAAGGCGGCGAGGGGCAGGGAGGGGAGAAACCAAGCATAGGGGGGCGAGATACGAGGGGCAGGGTGCGGATTGAGGAGGGGCAGGGAGTGGAGTGGGTCGGCGAGGGGAAGGAAGAGGCGTGCAGCAGAGGAGGGGAGGGGGGAGGAGAAGGTAAACGAGGGGAGCGCACGGGCGGGGAGGAGCGAATGGCGGGCGGTGGGAAACGGCGAGGGGGGCAGGGAGGGTCAAAAGAGGCGGCAAGGGAGCGGGCACGCGGAGGGTGGGGGCGGGGGGAGCGGATGGCATGAGGAGGCAGGGGGTGTGACTATGAAGGGGGGACCCGGGCAAGGGGTGTGTACCGGTCGGGGCACGGGATTGACGTGGTACGATCATACCTCGGCTACTACGCCGGATCCCATCAGAACTCCGAAGCTAAGCGCCGGTGGGCGAGAGCAGTACTGGGCTGGGTGACCTCCCGGGAAGTCCTCGTGTTGTACCCATTTATGCCCCTTGCTCGGCACGTGCCGGGGGAGGGGCAAGCGGGAAAAGAAAGGACGATTTTAGCGCGTCCGATTTTTTTTTTATTTTCGTTTTTTTGCCCAAACAACGACTCAGCGGGGTGGGGGCCCCCCGGGGAGGCTTGCCCGTGCGAAGAAACGCCCCGTGCGCACCACCGTTGGGCGGTTGGAAGCCGCACACGGTCGCGGGGGTGGAGAGCGGAAACGGGCAGCCGGGGGAGGGTGGGGGCGGTTGGATGGGACTGGGGTGTACGGGGGGCAGGGGAGTTGAGGGGGCAAGGGGAGGGGCAGCAACGGGCAGGGCTGGGCCAGCTGAGGGCACGGAAAGGGGCGGGCAGAGGGTGAGCAGCGGGGCGAGCGATGCAAGGGAGGCACCATAGGGGGGGAAACCAGTTGCACGAGGTGGGAGGTGAGGGGCGTGCGAGGGGGTGGGAAAGGGGCAGGGAGGGGCGGAATGGGAGGACGTGGGTGGGGGGGTGGGGGAGGGGAGTGTGCGTGTGTGTGAGAAGAGAGAGAGAGAGAGAGAGAGAGAGAGAGAGAGAGAGGGAAAGGGAGGGGGGGAGAGAAGGGTGGGAGGGGGGCTGGTGGTGCGGATGGGCTGATGGTGGCAAGAGGGCAGCAGGGATGGGGAGAAGGGAGCGTAGCGAGGGGAACGCAAAGGGCAGGGGGGAGGAGGGGAGGGGCAGGGAGGGAAGAGGCTGAACGTACAAAGGGGGGAAACGAGGGGCATGGATGGTAGGAAACAAGGGCAGGGGTGCGGGAAATCAAGGGCAGGGAGGGGAGAAGCAATGGGTGAGGGGAAAACAAGGGAGGGGCAGAGGGGGGGCAGGGAGGAAGAAACGTGGGGCAGGGAGGGGAGAAGCCAAAGACAGGGGCATGGGCAGGCGGGGGCAGGGAGGGAGCAAAGGAGAGGCACGGAGAAAGAAAGGGAGGCGCGGGGAGGGGAGAAACCGGGCGTGGGGGGGCGGAAAATGAGGGGCAGGGCGGGGAGGAGGGAGGGGCAGGGAGGGGAGAAGCTGAGCACACGGAGGGGGGAAAGGTGGGGCAGGGAGGTAGGAAGCCAAGGGCAAGGGGGGGAGAGTGGGGGAGCAGGGAGAGGGGGGAGGTGGGGAGCGGAGAAAGGCGGCGAGGGGCAGGGAGGGGAGAAACCAAGCATAGGGGGGCGAGATACGAGGGGCAGGGTGCGGATTGAGGAGGGGCAGGGAGTGGAGTGGGTCGGCGAGGGGAAGGAAGAGGCGTGCAGCAGAGGAGGGAGGGGGGAGGAGAAGGTAAACGAGGGAGCGCACGGGCGGGGAGGAGCGAATGGCGGGCGGTGGGAAACGGCGAGGGGGGCAGGGAGGGTCAAAAGAGGCGGCAAGGGAGCGGGCACGCGGAGGGTGGGGGCGGGGGGGAGCGGATGCATGAGGAGGCAGGGGGTGTGACTATGAAGGGGGGACCCGGGCAAGGGGGTGTGTACCGGTCGGGGCACGGATTGACGTGGTACGATCATACCTCGGCTACTACGCCGGATCCCATCAGAACTCCGAAGCTAAGCGCCGGTGGGCGAGAGCAGTACTGGGCTGGGTGACCTCCGGGAAGTCCTCGTGTTGTACCCATTTATGCCCCTTGCTCGGCACGTGCCGGGGGAGGGGCAAGCGGGAAAAAGAAAGGACGATTTTAGCGCGTCCGATTTTTTTTTATTTTCGTTTTTTTGCCCAAACAACGACTCAGCGGGGTGGGGGCCCCCCGGGGAGGCTTGCCCGTTGCGAAGAAAACGCCCGTGCGCACCACCGTTGGGCGGTTGGAAGCCGCACACGGTCGCGGGGGTGGAGAGCGGAAACGGGCAGCCGGGGGAGGGTGGGGGCGGTTGGATGGGACTGGGGTGTACGGGGGGCAGGGGAGTTGAGGGGGCAAGGGGAGGGGCAGCAACGGGCAGGGGCTGGGCCAGCTGAGGGCACGGAAAAGGGGCGGGCAGAGGGTGAGCAGCGGGGCGAGCGATGCAAGGGAGGCACCATAGGGGGGAAACCAGTTGCACGGAGGTGGGAGGTGAGGGGCGTGCGAGGGGGTGGGAAAGGGGCAGGGAGGGCGGAATGGGAGGACGTGGGTGGGGGGTGGGGGAGGGGAGTGTGCGTGTGTGTGTGAGAAAGAGAGAGAGAGAGAGAGAGGGAAAGGGAGGGGGGGAGAGAAGGGTGGGAGGGGGGCTGGTGGTGCGGATGGGCTGATGGTGGCAAGAGGGCAGCAGGGATGGGGAGAAGGGAGCGTAGCGAGGGGAACGCAAAGGGCAGGGGGGGAGGAGGGGAGGGGCAGGGAGGGAAGAGGCTGAACGTACAAAGGGGGGAAACGAGGGGCATGGATGGTAGGAAACAAGGGCAGGGGTGCGGGAAATCAAGGGCAGGGAGGGGAGAAGCAATGGGTGAGGGGAAAACAAGGGAGGGGCAGAGGGGGGGCAGGGAGGGAAGAAACGTGGGGCAGGGAGGGGAGAAGCCAAAGACAGGGGCATGGGCAGGCGGGGGCAGGGAGGGAGCAAAGGAGAGGCACGGAGAAGAAAGGGAGGCGCGGGGAGGGGAGAAACCGGGCGTGGGGGGGCGGAAAATGAGGGGCAGGGCGGGGAGGAGGGAGGGGCAGGGAGGGAGAAGCTGAGCACACGGAGGGGGGAAAGGTGGGGCAGGGAGGTAGGAAGCCAAGGGCAAGGGGGGGAGAGTGGGGGAGCAGGGAGAGGGGGGAGGTGGGGAGCGGAGAAAGGCGGCGAGGGGCAGGGAGGGGAGAACCAAGCATAGGGGGCGAGATACGAGGGCAGGGTGCGGATTGAGGAGGGGCAGGGAGTGGAGTGGGTCGGCGAGGGGAAGGAAGAGGCGTGCAGCAGAGGAGGGAAGGGGGGAGGAGAAGGTAAACGAGGGGAGCGCACGGGCGGGGAGGAGCGAATGGCGGGCGGTGGGAAACGGCGAGGGGGGCAGGGAGGGTCAAAAGAGGCGGCAAGGGAGCGGGCACGCGGAGGGTGGGGGCGGGGGGGAGCGGATGGCATGAGGAGGCAGGGGGTGTGACTATGAAGGGGGGACCCGGGCAAGGGGTGTGTACCGGTCGGGGCACGGGATTGACGTGGTACGATCATACCTCGGCTACGCCGGATCCCATCAGAACTCCGAAGCTAAGCGCCGGTGGGCGAGAGCAGTACCTGGGCTGGGTGACCTCCCGGGAAGTCCTCGTGTTGTACCCATTTATGCCCCTTGCTCGGCACGTGCCGGGGGAGGGGCAAGCGGGGAAAAAGAAAGGACGATTTTAGCGCGTCCGATTTTTTTTTTTTTATTTTCGTTTTTTTGCCCAAACAACGACTCAGCGGGGTGGGGGCCCCCCGGGGAGGCTTGCCCGTGCGAAGAAAGAATACGCCCGTGCGCACCACCGTTGGGCGGTTGGAAGCCGCACACGGCAGCAACGGGCAGGGGCTGGGCCAGCTGAGGGCACGGAAAAGGGGCGGGCAGAGGGTGAGCAGAGGGGCGAGCGATGCAAGGGAGGCACCATAGGGGGGAAACCAGTTGCACGGAGGTGGGAGGTGAGGGGCGTGCGAGGGGGTGGGAAAGGGGCAGGGAGGGGCGGAATGGGAGGACGTGGGTGGGGGGTGGGGGAGGGGAGTGTGCGTGTGTGTGTGAGAAAAGAGAGAGAGAGAGAGAGAGAGAGAGAGAGGGAAAGGGATGGGGGGAGAGAAGGGTGGGAGGGGGGCTGGTGGTGCGGATGGGCTGATGGTGGCAAGAGGGCAGCAGGGATGGGGAGAAGGTGAGCGTAGCGAGGGGAACGCAAAGGGCAGGGGGGGAGGAGGGGAGGGGCAGGGAGGGAAGAGGCTGAACGTACAAAGGGGGGAAACGAGGGGCATGGATGGTAGGAAACAAGGGCAGGGGTGCGGGAAATCAAGGGCAGGGAGGGGAGAAGCAATGGGTGAGGGGAAAACAAGGGAGGGGCAGAGGGGGGGCAGGGAGGGAAGAAACGTGGGGCAGGGAGGGGAGAAGCCAAAGACAGGGGCATGGGCAGGCGGGGGCAGGGAGGGAGCAAAGGAGAGGCACGGAGAAAGAAAGGGAGGCGCGGGGAGGGGAGAAACCGGGCGTGGGGGGCGGAAAATGAGGGGCAGGGCGGGGAGGAGGGAGGGGCAGGGAGGGGAGAAGCTGAGCACACGGAGGGGGGAAAGGTGGGGCAGGGAGGTAGGAAGCCAAGGGCAAGGGGGGGAGAGTGGGGGAGCAGGGAGAGGGGGGAGGTGGGGAGCGGAGAAAGGCGGCGAGGGGCAGGGAGGGGAGAAACCAAGCATAGGGGGGCGAGATACGAGGGGCAGGGTGCGGATTGAGGAGGGGCAGGGAGTGGAGTGGGTCGGCGAGGGGAAGGAAGAGGCGTGCAGCAGAGGAGGGGAGGGGGGAGGAGAAGGTAAACGAGGGGAGCGCACGGGCGGGGAGGAGCGAATGGCGGGCGGTGGGAAACGGCGAGGGGGGCAGGGAGGGTCAAAAGAGGCGGCAAGGGAGCGGGCACGCGGAGGGTGGGGGCGGGGGGGAGCGGATGGCATGAGGAGGCAGGGGGTGTGACTATGAAGGGGGGACCCGGGCAAGGGGTGTGTACCGGTCGGGGCACGGGATTGACGTGGTACGATCATACCTCGGCTACTACGCCGGATCCCATCAGAACTCCGAAGCTAAGCGCCGGTGGGCGAGAGCAGTACTGGGCTGGGTGACCTCCCGGGAAGTCCTCGTGTTGTACCCATTTATGCCCCTTGCTCGGCACGTGCCGGGGGAGGGGCAAGCGGGAAAAAGAAAGGACGATTTTAGCGCGTCCGATTTTTTTTATTTTCGTTTTTTTTGCCCAAACAACGACTCAGCGGGGTGGGGGCCCCCCGGGGAGGCTTGCCCGTGCGAAGAAACGCCCCGTGCGCACCACCGTTGGGCGGTTGGAAGCCGCACACGGTCGCGGGGGTGGAGAGCGGAAACGGGCAGCCGGGGGAGGGTGGGGGCGGTTGGATGGGACTGGGGTGTACGGGGGGCAGGGGAGTTGAGGGGGCAAGGGGAGGGGCAGCAACGGGCAGGGGCTGGGCCAGCTGAGGGCACGGAAAAGGGGCGGGCAGAGGGTGAGCAGAGGGGCGAGCGATGCAAGGGAGGCACCATAGGGGGGAAACCAGTTGCACGGAGGTGGGAGGTGAGGGGCGTGCGAGGGGGTGGGAAAGGGGCAGGGAGGGGCGGAATGGGAGGACGTGGGTGGGGGGTGGGGGAGGGGAGTGTGCGTGTGTGTGTGAGAAAGAGAGAGAGAGAGAGAGAGAGAGAGAGAGAGGGAAAGGGAGGGGGGGAGAGAAGGGTGGGAGGGGGGCTGGTGGTGCGGATGGGCTGATGGTGGCAAGAGGGCAGCAGGGATGGGGAGAAGGGAGCGTAGCGAGGGGAACGCAAAGGGCAGGGGGGGAGGAGGGGAGGGGCAGGGAGGGAAGAGGCTGAACGTACAAAGGGGGGAAACGAGGGGCATGGATGGTAGGAAACAAGGGCAGGGGTGCGGGAAATCAAGGGCAGGGAGGGGAGAAGCAATGGGTGAGGGGAAAACAAGGGAGGGGCAGAGGGGGGGCAGGGAGGGAAGAAACGTGGGGCAGGGAGGGGAGAAGCCAAAGACAGGGGCATGGGCAGGCGGGGGCAGGGAGGGAGCAAAGGAGAGGCACGGAGAAAGAAAGGGAGGCGCGGGGAGGGGAGAAACCGGGCGTGGGGGGGCGGAAAATGAGGGGCAGGGCGGGGAGGAGGGAGGGGCAGGGAGGGGAGAAGCTGAGCACACGGAGGGGGGAAAGGTGGGGCAGGGAGGTAGGAAGCCAAGGGCAAGGGGGGGAGAGTGGGGGAGCAGGGAGAGGGGGGAGGTGGGGAGCGGAGAAAGGCGGCGAGGGGCAGGGAGGGGAGAAACCAAGCATAGGGGGGCGAGATACGAGGGGCAGGGTGCGGATTGAGGAGGGGCAGGGAGTGGAGTGGGTCGGCGAGGGGAAGGAAGAGGCGTGCAGCAGAGGAGGGGAGGGGGGAGGAGAAGGTAAACGAGGGGAGCGCACGGGCGGGGAGGAGCGAATGGCGGGCGGTGGGAAACGGCGAGGGGGGCAGGGAGGGTCAAAAGAGGCGGCAAGGGAGCGGGCACGCGGAGGGTGGGGGCGGGGGGGAGCGGATGGCATGAGGAGGCAGGGGGTGTGACTATGAAGGGGGGACCCGGGCAAGGGGTGTGTACCGGTCGGGGCACGGGATTGACGTGGTACGATCATACCTCGGCTACTACGCCGGATCCCATCAGAACTCCGAAGCTAAGCGCCGGTGGGCGAGAGCAGTACTGGGCTGGGTGACCTCCCGGGAAGTCCTCGTGTTGTACCCATTTATGCCCCTTGCTCGGCACGTGCCGGGGGAGGGGCAAGCGGGAAAAAGAAAGGACGATTTTAGCGCGTCCGATTTTTTTTTATTTTCGTTTTTTTTGCCCAAACAACGACTCAGCGGGGTGGGGGCCCCCCGGGGAGGCTTGCCCGTGCGAAGAAACGCCCCGTGCGCACCACCGTTGGGCGGTTGGAAGCCGCACACGGTCGCGGGGGTGGAGAGCGGAAACGGGCAGCCGGGGGAGGGTGGGGGCGGTTGGATGGGACTGGGGTGTACGGGGGGCAGGGGAGTTGAGGGGGCAAGGGGAGGGGCAGCAACGGGCAGGGGCTGGGCCAGCTGAGGGCACGGAAAAGGGGCGGGCAGAGGGTGAGCAGCGGGGCGAGCGATGCAAGGGAGGCACCATAGGGGGGAAACCAGTTGCACGGAGGTGGGAGGTGAGGGGCGTGCGAGGGGGTGGGAAAGGGGCAGGGAGGGGCGGAATGGGAGGACGTGGGTGGGGGGTGGGGGAGGGGAGTGTGCGTGTGTGTGTGAGAAAGAGAGAGAGAGAGAGAGAGAGAGAGAGAGAGAGGGAAGGAGGGGGGGGAGAGAAGGGTGGGAGGGGGGCTGGTGGTGCGGATGGGCTGATGGTGGCAAGAGGGCAGCAGGGATGGGGAGAAGGGAGCGTAACGAGGGGAACGCAAAGGGCAGGGGGGGAGGAGGGGAGGGGCAGGGAGGGAAGAGGCTGAACGTACAAAGGGGGGAAACGAGGGGCATGGATGGTAGGAAACAAGGGCAGGGGTGCGGGAAATCAAGGGCAGGGAGGGGAGAAGCAATGGGTGAGGGGAAAACAAGGGAGGGGCAGAGGGGGGGCAGGGAGGGAAGAAACGTGGGGCAGGGAGGGGAGAAGCCAAAGACAGGGGCATGGGCAGGCGGGGGCAGGGAGGGAGCAAAGGAGAGGCACGGAGAAAGAAAGGGAGGCGCGGGGAGGGGAGAAACCGGGCGTGGGGGGGCGGAAAATGAGGGGCAGGGCGGGGAGGAGGGAGGGGCAGGGAGGGGAGAAGCTGAGCACACGGAGGGGGGAAAGGTGGGGCAGGGAGGTAGGAAGCCAAGGGCAAGGGGGGGAGAGTGGGGGAGCAGGGAGAGGGGGGAGGTGGGGAGCGGAGAAAGGCGGCGAGGGGCAGGGAGGGGAGAAACCAAGCATAGGGGGGCGAGATACGAGGGGCAGGGTGCGGATTGAGGAGGGGCAGGGAGTGGAGTGGGTCGGCGAGGGGAAGGAAGAGGCGTGCAGCAGAGGAGGGGAGGGGGGAGGAGAAGGTAAACGAGGGGAGCGCACGGGCGGGGAGGAGCGAATGGCGGGCGGTGGGAAACGGCGAGGGGGGCAGGGAGGGTCAAAAGAGGCGGCAAGGGAGCGGGCACGCGGAGGGTGGGGGCGGGGGGGAGCGGATGGCATGAGGAGGCAGGGGGTGTGACTATGAAGGGGGGACCCGGGCAAGGGGTGTGTACCGGTCGGGGCACGGGATTGACGTGGTACGATCATACCTCGGCTACTACGCCGGATCCCATCAGAACTCCGAAGCTAAGCGCCGGTGGGCGAGAGCAGTACTGGGCTGGGTGACCTCCCGGGAAGTCCTCGTGTTGTACCCATTTATGCCCCTTGCTCGGCACGTGCCGGGGGAGGGGCAAGCGGGAAAAAGAAAGGACGATTTTAGCGCGTCCGATTTTTTTTTATTTTCGTTTTTTTGCCCAAACAACGACTCAGCGGGGTGGGGGCCCCCCGGGGAGGCTTGCCCGTGCGAAGAAACGCCCCGTGCGCACCACCGTTGGGCGGTTGGAAGCCGCACACGGTCGCGGGGGTGGAGAGCGGAAACGGGCAGCCGGGGGAGGGTGGGGGCGGTTGGATGGGACTGGGGTGTACGGGGGGCAGGGGAGTTGAGGGGGCAAGGGGAGGGGCAGCAACGGGCAGGGGCTGGGCCAGCTGAGGGCACGGAAAAGGGGCGGGCAGAGGGTGAGCAGCGGGGCGAGCGATGCAAGGGAGGCACCATAGGGGGGAAACCAGTTGCACGGAGGTGGGAGGTGAGGGGCGTGCGAGGGGGTGGGAAAGGGGCAGGGAGGGGCGGAATGGGAGGACGTGGGTGGGGGGTGGGGGAGGGGAGTGTGCGTGTGTGTGTGAGAAAGAGAGAGAGAGAGAGAGAGAGAGGGAAAGGGAGGGGGGGAGAGAAGGGTGGGAGGGGGGCTGGTGGTGCGGATGGGCTGATGGTGGCAAGAGGGCAGCAGGGATGGGGAGAAGGGAGCGTAGCGAGGGGAACGCAAAGGGCAGGGGGGGAGGAGGGGAGGGGCAGGGAGGGAAGAGGCTGAACGTACAAAGGGGGGAAACGAGGGGCATGGATGGTAGGAAACAAGGGCAGGGGTGCGGGAAATCAAGGGCAGGGAGGGGAGAAGCAATGGGTGAGGGGAAAACAAGGGAGGGGCAGAGGGGGGGCAGGGAGGGAAGAAACGTGGGGCAGGGAGGGGAGAAGCCAAAGACAGGGGCATGGGCAGGCGGGGGCAGGGAGGGAGCAAAGGAGAGGCACGGAGAAAGAAAGGGAGGCGCGGGGAGGGGAGAAACCGGGCGTGGGGGGGCGGAAAATGAGGGGCAGGGCGGGGAGGAGGGAGGGGCAGGGAGGGGAGAAGCTGAGCACACGGAGGGGGGAAAGGTGGGGCAGGGAGGTAGGAAGCCAAGGGCAAGGGGGGGAGAGTGGGGGAGCAGGGAGAGGGGGGAGGTGGGGAGCGGAGAAAGGCGGCGAGGGGCAGGGAGGGGAGAAACCAAGCATAGGGGGGCGAGATACGAGGGGCAGGGTGCGGATTGAGGAGGGGCAGGGAGTGGAGTGGGTCGGCGAGGGGAAGGAAGAGGCGTGCAGCAGAGGAGGGGAGGGGGGAGGAGAAGGTAAACGAGGGGAGCGCACGGGCGGGGAGGAGCGAATGGCGGGCGGTGGGAAACGGCGAGGGGGGCAGGGAGGGTCAAAAGAGGCGGCAAGGGAGCGGGCACGCGGAGGGTGGGGGCGGGGGGGAGCGGATGGCATGAGGAGGCAGGGGGTGTGACTATGAAGGGGGGACCCGGGCAAGGGGTGTGTACCGGTCGGGGCACGGGATTGACGTGGTACGATCATACCTCGGCTACTACGCCGGATCCCATCAGAACTCCGAAGCTAAGCGCCGGTGGGCGAGAGCAGTACTGGGCTGGGTGACCTCCCGGGAAGTCCTCGTGTTGTACCCATTTATGCCCCTTGCTCGGCACGTGCCGGGGGAGGGGCAAGCGGGAAAAAGAAAGGACGATTTTAGCGCGTCCGATTTTTTTTTATTTTCGTTTTTTTTGCCCAAACAACGACTCAGCGGGGTGGGGGCCCCCCGGGGAGGCTTGCCCGTGCGAAGAAACGCCCCGTGCGCACCACCGTTGGGCGGTTGGAAGCCGCACACGGTCGCGGGGGTGGAGAGCGGAAACGGGCAGCCGGGGGAGGGTGGGGGCGGTTGGATGGGACTGGGGTGTACGGGGGGCAGGGGAGTTGAGGGGGCAAGGGGAGGGGCAGCAACGGGCAGGGGCTGGGCCAGCTGAGGGCACGGAAAAGGGGCGGGCAGAGGGTGAGCAGAGGGGCGAGCGATGCAAGGGAGGCACCATAGGGGGGAAACCAGTTGCACGGAGGTGGGAGGTGAGGGGCGTGCGAGGGGGTGGGAAAGGGGCAGGGAGGGGCGGAATGGGAGGACGTGGGTGGGGGGTGGGGGAGGGGAGTGTGCGTGTGTGTGTGAGAAAGAGAGAGAGAGAGAGAGAGAGAGAGAGGGAAAGGGAGGGGGGGAGAGAAGGGTGGGAGGGGGGCTGGTGGTGCGGATGGGCTGATGGTGGCAAGAGGGCAGCAGGGATGGGGAGAAGGGAGCGTAAGCGAGGGGAACGCAAAGGGCAGGGGGGGAGGAGGGGAGGGGCAGGGAGGGAAGAGGCTGAACGTACAAAGGGGGGAAACGAGGGGCATGGATGGTAGGAAACAAGGGCAGGGGTGCGGGAAATCAAGGGCAGGGAGGGGAGAAGCAATGGGTGAGGGGAAAACAAGGGAGGGGCAGAGGGGGGGCAGGGAGGGAAGAAACGTGGGGCAGGGAGGGGAGAAGCCAAAGACAGGGGCATGGGCAGGCGGGGGCAGGGAGGGAGCAAAGGAGAGGCACGGAGAAAGAAAGGGAGGCGCGGGGAGGGGAGAAACCGGGCGTGGGGGGGCGGAAAATGAGGGGCAGGGCGGGGAGGAGGGAGGGGCAGGGAGGGGAGAAGCTGAGCACACGGAGGGGGGAAAGGTGGGGCAGGGAGGTAGGAAGCCAAGGGCAAGGGGGGGAGAGTGGGGGAGCAGGGAGAGGGGGGAGGTGGGGAGCGGAGAAAGGCGGCGAGGGGCAGGGAGGGGAGAAACCAAGCATAGGGGGGCGAGATACGAGGGGCAGGGTGCGGATTGAGGAGGGGCAGGGAGTGGAGTGGGTCGGCGAGGGGAAGGAAGAGGCGTGCAGCAGAGGAGGGGAGGGGGGAGGAGAAGGTAAACGAGGGGAGCGCACGGGCGGGGAGGAGCGAATGGCGGGCGGTGGGAAACGGCGAGGGGGGCAGGGAGGGTCAAAAGAGGCGGCAAGGGAGCGGGCACGCGGAGGGTGGGGGCGGGGGGGAGCGGATGGCATGAGGAGGCAGGGGGTGTGACTATGAAGGGGGGACCCGGGCAAGGGGTGTGTACCGGTCGGGGCACGGGATTGACGTGGTACGATCATACCTCGGCTACTACGCCGGATCCCATCAGAACTCCGAAGCTAAGCGCCGGTGGGCGAGAGCAGTACTGGGCTGGGTGACCTCCCGGGAAGTCCTCGTGTTGTACCCATTTATGCCCCTTGCTCGGCACGTGCCGGGGGAGGGGCAAGCGGGAAAAAGAAAGGACGATTTTAGCGCGTCCGATTTTTTTTTATTTTCGTTTTTTTGCCCAAACAACGACTCAGCGGGGTGGGGGCCCCCCGGGGAGGCTTGCCCGTGCGAAGAAACGCCCCGTGCGCACCACCGTTGGGCGGTTGGAAGCCGCACACGGTCGCGGGGGTGGAGAGCGGAAACGGGCAGCCGGGGGAGGGTGGGGGCGGTTGGATGGGACTGGGGTGTACGGGGGGCAGGGGAGTTGAGGGGGCAAGGGGAGGGGCAGCAACGGGCAGGGGCTGGGCCAGCTGAGGGCACGGAAAAGGGGCGGGCAGAGGGTGAGCAGCGGGGCGAGCGATGCAAGGGAGGCACCATAGGGGGGAAACCAGTTGCACGGAGGTGGGAGGTGAGGGGCGTGCGAGGGGGTGGGAAAGGGGCAGGGAGGGGCGGAATGGGAGGACGTGGGTGGGGGGTGGGGGAGGGGAGTGTGCGTGTGTGTGTGAGAAAGAGAGAGAGAGAGAGAGAGAGAGAGAGAGAGAGAGAGGGAAAGGGAGGGGGGGAGAGAAGGGTGGGAGGGGGGCTGGTGGTGCGGATGGGCTGATGGTGGCAAGAGGGCAGCAGGGATGGGGAGAAGGGAGCGTAACGAGGGGAACGCAAAGGGCAGGGGGGGAGGAGGGGAGGGGCAGGGAGGGAAGAGGCTGAACGTACAAAGGGGGGAAACGAGGGGCATGGATGGTAGGAAACAAGGGCAGGGGTGCGGGAAATCAAGGGCAGGGAGGGGAGAAGCAATGGGTGAGGGGAAAACAAGGGAGGGGCAGAGGGGGGGCAGGGAGGGAAGAAACGTGGGGCAGGGAGGGGAGAAGCCAAAGACAGGGGCATGGGCAGGCGGGGGCAGGGAGGGAGCAAAGGAGAGGCACGGAGAAAGAAAGGGAGGCGCGGGGAGGGGAGAAACCGGGCGTGGGGGGGCGGAAAATGAGGGGCAGGGCGGGGAGGAGGGAGGGGCAGGGAGGGGAGAAGCTGAGCACACGGAGGGGGGAAAGGTGGGGCAGGGAGGTAGGAAGCCAAGGGCAAGGGGGGGAGAGTGGGGGAGCAGGGAGAGGGGGGAGGTGGGGAGCGGAGAAAGGCGGCGAGGGGCAGGGAGGGGAGAAACCAAGCATAGGGGGGCGAGATACGAGGGGCAGGGTGCGGATTGAGGAGGGGCAGGGAGTGGAGTGGGTCGGCGAGGGGAAGGAAGAGGCGTGCAGCAGAGGAGGGGAGGGGGGAGGAGAAGGTAAACGAGGGGAGCGCACGGGCGGGGAGGAGCGAATGGCGGGCGGTGGGAAACGGCGAGGGGGGCAGGGAGGGTCAAAAGAGGCGGCAAGGGAGCGGGCACGCGGAGGGTGGGGGCGGGGGGGAGCGGATGGCATGAGGAGGCAGGGGGTGTGACTATGAAGGGGGGACCCGGGCAAGGGGTGTGTACCGGTCGGGGCACGGGATTGACGTGGTACGATCATACCTCGGCTACTACGCCGGATCCCATCAGAACTCCGAAGCTAAGCGCCGGTGGGCGAGAGCAGTACTGGGCTGGGTGACCTCCCGGGAAGTCCTCGTGTTGTACCCATTTATGCCCCTTGCTCGGCACGTGCCGGGGGAGGGGCAAGCGGGAAAAAGAAAGGACGATTTTAGCGCGTCCGATTTTTTTTTATTTTCGTTTTTTTGCCCAAACAACGACTCAGCGGGGTGGGGGCCCCCCGGGGAGGCTTGCCCGTGCGAAGAAACGCCCCGTGCGCACCACCGTTGGGCGGTTGGAAGCCGCACACGGTCGCGGGGGTGGAGAGCGGAAACGGGCAGCCGGGGGAGGGTGGGGGCGGTTGGATGGGACTGGGGTGTACGGGGGGCAGGGGAGTTGAGGGGGCAAGGGGAGGGGCAGCAACGGGCAGGGGCTGGGCCAGCTGAGGGCACGGAAAAGGGGCGGGCAGAGGGTGAGCAGCGGGGCGAGCGATGCAAGGGAGGCACCATAGGGGGGAAACCAGTTGCACGGAGGTGGGAGGTGAGGGGCGTGCGAGGGGGTGGGAAAGGGGCAGGGAGGGGCGGAATGGGAGGACGTGGGTGGGGGGTGGGGGAGGGGAGTGTGCGTGTGTGTGTGAGAAAGAGAGAGAGAGAGAGAGAGAGAGAGAGAGAGAGAGGGAAGGGAGGGGGGAGAGAAGGGTGGGAGGGGGGCTGGTGGTGCGGATGGGCTGATGGTGGCAAGAGGGCAGCAGGGATGGGGAGAAGGGAGCGTAACGAGGGGAACGCAAAGGGCAGGGGGGGAGGAGGGGAGGGGCAGGGAGGGAAGAGGCTGAACGTACAAAGGGGGGAAACGAGGGGCATGGATGGTAGGAAACAAGGGCAGGGGTGCGGGAAATCAAGGGCAGGGAGGGGAGAAGCAATGGGTGAGGGGAAAACAAGGGAGGGGCAGAGGGGGGGCAGGGAGGGAAGAAACGTGGGGCAGGGAGGGGAGAAGCCAAAGACAGGGGCATGGGCAGGCGGGGGCAGGGAGGGAGCAAAGGAGAGGCACGGAGAAAGAAAGGGAGGCGCGGGGAGGGGAGAAACCGGGCGTGGGGGGGCGGAAAATGAGGGGCAGGGCGGGGAGGAGGGAGGGGCAGGGAGGGGAGAAGCTGAGCACACGGAGGGGGGAAAGGTGGGGCAGGGAGGTAGGAAGCCAAGGGCAAGGGGGGGAGAGTGGGGGAGCAGGGAGAGGGGGGAGGTGGGGAGCGGAGAAAGGCGGCGAGGGGCAGGGAGGGGAGAAACCAAGCATAGGGGGGCGAGATACGAGGGGCAGGGTGCGGATTGAGGAGGGGCAGGGAGTGGAGTGGGTCGGCGAGGGGAAGGAAGAGGCGTGCAGCAGAGGAGGGGAGGGGGGAGGAGAAGGTAAACGAGGGGAGCGCACGGGCGGGGAGGAGCGAATGGCGGGCGGTGGGAAACGGCGAGGGGGGCAGGGAGGGTCAAAAGAGGCGGCAAGGGAGCGGGCACGCGGAGGGTGGGGGCGGGGGGGAGCGGATGGCATGAGGAGGCAGGGGGTGTGACTATGAAGGGGGGACCCGGGCAAGGGGTGTGTACCGGTCGGGGCACGGGATTGACGTGGTACGATCATACCTCGGCTACTACGCCGGATCCCATCAGAACTCCGAAGCTAAGCGCCGGTGGGCGAGAGCAGTACTGGGCTGGGTGACCTCCCGGGAAGTCCTCGTGTTGTACCCATTTATGCCCCTTGCTCGGCACGTGCCGGGGGAGGGGCAAGCGGGAAAAAGAAAGGACGATTTTAGCGCGTCCGATTTTTTTTTATTTTCGTTTTTTTTGCCCAAACAACGACTCAGCGGGGTGGGGGCCCCCCGGGGAGGCTTGCCCGTGCGAAGAAACGCCCCGTGCGCACCACCGTTGGGCGGTTGGAAGCCGCACACGGTCGCGGGGGTGGAGAGCGGAAACGGGCAGCCGGGGGAGGGTGGGGGCGGTTGGATGGGACTGGGGTGTACGGGGGGCAGGGGAGTTGAGGGGGCAAGGGGAGGGGCAGCAACGGGCAGGGGCTGGGCCAGCTGAGGGCACGGAAAAGGGGCGGGCAGAGGGTGAGCAGCGGGGCGAGCGATGCAAGGGAGGCACCATAGGGGGGAAACCAGTTGCACGGAGGTGGGAGGTGAGGGGCGTGCGAGGGGGTGGGAAAGGGGCAGGGAGGGGCGGAATGGGAGGACGTGGGTGGGGGGTGGGGGAGGGGAGTGTGCGTGTGTGTGTGAGAAAGAGAGAGAGAGAGAGAGAGAGAGAGGGAAAGGGAGGGGGGGAGAGAAGGGTGGGAGGGGGGCTGGTGGTGCGGATGGGCTGATGGTGGCAAGAGGGCAGCAGGGATGGGGAGAAGGGAGCGTAGCGAGGGGAACGCAAAGGGCAGGGGGGGAGGAGGGGAGGGGCAGGGAGGGAAGAGGCTGAACGTACAAAGGGGGGAAACGAGGGGCATGGATGGTAGGAAACAAGGGCAGGGGTGCGGGAAATCAAGGGCAGGGAGGGGAGAAGCAATGGGTGAGGGGAAAACAAGGGAGGGGCAGAGGGGGGGCAGGGAGGGAAGAAACGTGGGGCAGGGAGGGGAGAAGCCAAAGACAGGGGCATGGGCAGGCGGGGGCAGGGAGGGAGCAAAGGAGAGGCACGGAGAAAGAAAGGGAGGCGCGGGGAGGGGAGAAACCGGGCGTGGGGGGGCGGAAAATGAGGGGCAGGGCGGGGAGGAGGGAGGGGCAGGGAGGGGAGAAGCTGAGCACACGGAGGGGGGAAAGGTGGGGCAGGGAGGTAGGAAGCCAAGGGCAAGGGGGGGAGAGTGGGGGAGCAGGGAGAGGGGGGAGGTGGGGAGCGGAGAAAGGCGGCGAGGGGCAGGGAGGGGAGAAACCAAGCATAGGGGGGCGAGATACGAGGGGCAGGGTGCGGATTGAGGAGGGGCAGGGAGTGGAGTGGGTCGGCGAGGGGAAGGAAGAGGCGTGCAGCAGAGGAGGGGAGGGGGGAGGAGAAGGTAAACGAGGGGAGCGCACGGGCGGGGAGGAGCGAATGGCGGGCGGTGGGAAACGGCGAGGGGGGCAGGGAGGGTCAAAAGAGGCGGCAAGGGAGCGGGCACGCGGAGGGTGGGGGCGGGGGGGAGCGGATGGCATGAGGAGGCAGGGGGTGTGACTATGAAGGGGGGACCCGGGCAAGGGGTGTGTACCGGTCGGGGCACGGGATTGACGTGGTACGATCATACCTCGGCTACTACGCCGGATCCCATCAGAACTCCGAAGCTAAGCGCCGGTGGGCGAGAGCAGTACTGGGCTGGGTGACCTCCCGGGAAGTCCTCGTGTTGTACCCATTTATGCCCCTTGCTCGGCACGTGCCGGGGGAGGGGCAAGCGGGAAAAAGAAAGGACGATTTTAGCGCGTCCGATTTTTTTTTATTTTCGTTTTTTTGCCCAAACAACGACTCAGCGGGGTGGGGGCCCCCCGGGGAGGCTTGCCCGTGCGAAGAAACGCCCCGTGCGCACCACCGTTGGGCGGTTGGAAGCCGCACACGGTCGCGGGGGTGGAGAGCGGAAACGGGCAGCCGGGGGAGGGTGGGGGCGGTTGGATGGGACTGGGGTGTACGGGGGGCAGGGGAGTTGAGGGGGCAAGGGGAGGGGCAGCAACGGGCAGGGGCTGGGCCAGCTGAGGGCACGGAAAAGGGGCGGGCAGAGGGTGAGCAGAGGGGCGAGCGATGCAAGGGAGGCACCATAGGGGGGAAACCAGTTGCACGGAGGTGGGAGGTGAGGGGCGTGCGAGGGGGTGGGAAAGGGGCAGGGAGGGGCGGAATGGGAGGACGTGGGTGGGGGGTGGGGGAGGGGAGTGTGCGTGTGTGTGTGAGAAAGAGAGAGAGAGAGAGAGAGAGAGGGAAAGGGAGGGGGGGAGAGAAGGGTGGGAGGGGGGCTGGTGGTGCGGATGGGCTGATGGTGGCAAGAGGGCAGCAGGGATGGGGAGAAGGGAGCGTAACGAGGGGAACGCAAAGGGCAGGGGGGGAGGAGGGGAGGGGCAGGGAGGGAAGAGGCTGAACGTACAAAGGGGGGAAACGAGGGGCATGGATGGTAGGAAACAAGGGCAGGGGTGCGGGAAATCAAGGGCAGGGAGGGGAGAAGCAATGGGTGAGGGGAAAACAAGGGAGGGGCAGAGGGGGGGCAGGGAGGGAAGAAACGTGGGGCAGGGAGGGGAGAAGCCAAAGACAGGGGCATGGGCAGGCGGGGGCAGGGAGGGAGCAAAGGAGAGGCACGGAGAAAGAAAGGGAGGCGCGGGGAGGGGAGAAACCGGGCGTGGGGGGGCGGAAAATGAGGGGCAGGGCGGGGAGGAGGGAGGGGCAGGGAGGGGAGAAGCTGAGCACACGGAGGGGGGAAAGGTGGGGCAGGGAGGTAGGAAGCCAAGGGCAAGGGGGGGAGAGTGGGGGAGCAGGGAGAGGGGGGAGGTGGGGAGCGGAGAAAGGCGGCGAGGGGCAGGGAGGGGAGAAACCAAGCATAGGGGGGCGAGATACGAGGGGCAGGGTGCGGATTGAGGAGGGGCAGGGAGTGGAGTGGGTCGGCGAGGGGAAGGAAGAGGCGTGCAGCAGAGGAGGGGAGGGGGGAGGAGAAGGTAAACGAGGGGAGCGCACGGGCGGGGAGGAGCGAATGGCGGGCGGTGGGAAACGGCGAGGGGGGCAGGGAGGGTCAAAAGAGGCGGCAAGGGAGCGGGCACGCGGAGGGTGGGGGCGGGGGGGAGCGGATGGCATGAGGAGGCAGGGGGTGTGACTATGAAGGGGGGACCCGGGCAAGGGGTGTGTACCGGTCGGGGCACGGGATTGACGTGGTACGATCATACCTCGGCTACTACGCCGGATCCCATCAGAACTCCGAAGCTAAGCGCCGGTGGGCGAGAGCAGTACTGGGCTGGGTGACCTCCCGGGAAGTCCTCGTGTTGTACCCATTTATGCCCCTTGCTCGGCACGTGCCGGGGGAGGGGCAAGCGGGAAAAAGAAAGGACGATTTTAGCGCGTCCGATTTTTTTTATTTTCGTTTTTTTGCCCAAACAACGACTCAGCGGGGTGGGGGCCCCCCGGGGAGGCTTGCCCGTGCGAAGAAACGCCCCGTGCGCACCACCGTTGGGCGGTTGGAAGCCGCACACGGTCGCGGGGGTGGAGAGCGGAAACGGGCAGCCGGGGGAGGGTGGGGGCGGTTGGATGGGACTGGGGTGTACGGGGGGCAGGGGAGTTGAGGGGGCAAGGGGAGGGGCAGCAACGGGCAGGGGCTGGGCCAGCTGAGGGCACGGAAAAGGGGCGGGCAGAGGGTGAGCAGAGGGGCGAGCGATGCAAGGGAGGCACCATAGGGGGGAAACCAGTTGCACGGAGGTGGGAGGTGAGGGGCGTGCGAGGGGGTGGGAAAGGGGCAGGGAGGGGCGGAATGGGAGGACGTGGGTGGGGGGTGGGGGAGGGGAGTGTGCGTGTGTGTGTGAGAAAGAGAGAGAGAGAGAGAGAGAGAGGGAAAGGGAGGGGGGGAGAGAAGGGTGGGAGGGGGGCTGGTGGTGCGGATGGGCTGATGGTGGCAAGAGGGCAGCAGGGATGGGGAGAAGGGAGCGTAAGCGAGGGGAACGCAAAGGGCAGGGGGGGAGGAGGGGAGGGGCAGGGAGGGAAGAGGCTGAACGTACAAAGGGGGGAAACGAGGGGCATGGATGGTAGGAAACAAGGGCAGGGGTGCGGGAAATCAAGGGCAGGGAGGGGAGAAGCAATGGGTGAGGGGAAAACAAGGGAGGGGCAGAGGGGGGGCAGGGAGGGAAGAAACGTGGGGCAGGGAGGGGAGAAGCCAAAGACAGGGGCATGGGCAGGCGGGGGCAGGGAGGGAGCAAAGGAGAGGCACGGAGAAAGAAAGGGAGGCGCGGGGAGGGGAGAAACCGGGCGTGGGGGGGCGGAAAATGAGGGGCAGGGCGGGGAGGAGGGAGGGGCAGGGAGGGGAGAAGCTGAGCACACGGAGGGGGGAAAGGTGGGGCAGGGAGGTAGGAAGCCAAGGGCAAGGGGGGGAGAGTGGGGGAGCAGGGAGAGGGGGGAGGTGGGGAGCGGAGAAAGGCGGCGAGGGGCAGGGAGGGGAGAAACCAAGCATAGGGGGGCGAGATACGAGGGGCAGGGTGCGGATTGAGGAGGGGCAGGGAGTGGAGTGGGTCGGCGAGGGGAAGGAAGAGGCGTGCAGCAGAGGAGGGGAGGGGGGAGGAGAAGGTAAACGAGGGGAGCGCACGGGCGGGGAGGAGCGAATGGCGGGCGGTGGGAAACGGCGAGGGGGGCAGGGAGGGTCAAAAGAGGCGGCAAGGGAGCGGGCACGCGGAGGGTGGGGGCGGGGGGGAGCGGATGGCATGAGGAGGCAGGGGGTGTGACTATGAAGGGGGGACCCGGGCAAGGGGTGTGTACCGGTCGGGGCACGGGATTGACGTGGTACGATCATACCTCGGCTACTACGCCGGATCCCATCAGAACTCCGAAGCTAAGCGCCGGTGGGCGAGAGCAGTACTGGGCTGGGTGACCTCCCGGGAAGTCCTCGTGTTGTACCCATTTATGCCCCTTGCTCGGCACGTGCCGGGGGAGGGGCAAGCGGGAAAAAGAAAGGACGATTTTAGCGCGTCCGATTTTTTTTTATTTTCGTTTTTTTGCCCAAACAACGACTCAGCGGGGTGGGGGCCCCCCGGGGAGGCTTGCCCGTGCGAAGAAACGCCCCGTGCGCACCACCGTTGGGCGGTTGGAAGCCGCACACGGTCGCGGGGGTGGAGAGCGGAAACGGGCAGCCGGGGGAGGGTGGGGGCGGTTGGATGGGACTGGGGTGTACGGGGAGCAGGGGAGTTGAGGGGGCAAGGGGAGGGGCAGCAACGGGCAGGGGCTGGGCCAGCTGAGGGCACGGAAAAGGGGCGGGCAGAGGGTGAGCAGAGGGGCGAGCGATGCAAGGGAGGCACCATAGGGGGGAAACCAGTTGCACGGAGGTGGGAGGTGAGGGGCGTGCGAGGGGGTGGGAAAGGGGCAGGGAGGGGCGGAATGGGAGGACGTGGGTGGGGGGTGGGGGAGGGGAGTGTGCGTGTGTGTGTGAGAAAGAGAGAGAGAGAGAGAGAGAGAGAGAGAGAGGGAAAGGGAGGGGGGGAGAGAAGGGTGGGAGGGGGGCTGGTGGTGCGGATGGGCTGATGGTGGCAAGAGGGCAGCAGGGATGGGGAGAAGGGAGCGTAACGAGGGGAACGCAAAGGGCAGGGGGGGAGGAGGGGAGGGGCAGGGAGGGAAGAGGCTGAACGTACAAAGGGGGGAAACGAGGGGCATGGATGGTAGGAAACAAGGGCAGGGGTGCGGGAAATCAAGGGCAGGGAGGGGAGAAGCAATGGGTGAGGGGAAAACAAGGGAGGGGCAGAGGGGGGGCAGGGAGGGAAGAAACGTGGGGCAGGGAGGGGAGAAGCCAAAGACAGGGGCATGGGCAGGCGGGGGCAGGGAGGGAGCAAAGGAGAGGCACGGAGAAAGAAAGGGAGGCGCGGGGAGGGGAGAAACCGGGCGTGGGGGGGCGGAAAATGAGGGGCAGGGCGGGGAGGAGGGAGGGGCAGGGAGGGGAGAAGCTGAGCACACGGAGGGGGGAAAGGTGGGGCAGGGAGGTAGGAAGCCAAGGGCAAGGGGGGGAGAGTGGGGGAGCAGGGAGAGGGGGGAGGTGGGGAGCGGAGAAAGGCGGCGAGGGGCAGGGAGGGGAGAAACCAAGCATAGGGGGGCGAGATACGAGGGGCAGGGTGCGGATTGAGGAGGGGCAGGGAGTGGAGTGGGTCGGCGAGGGGAAGGAAGAGGCGTGCAGCAGAGGAGGGGAAGGGGGGAGGAGAAGGTAAACGAGGGGAGCGCACGGGCGGGGAGGAGCGAATGGCGGGCGGTGGGAAACGGCGAGGGGGGCAGGGAGGGTCAAAAGAGGCGGCAAGGGAGCGGGCACGCGGAGGGTGGGGGCGGGGGGGAGCGGATGGCATGAGGAGGCAGGGGGTGTGACTATGAAGGGGGGACCCGGGCAAGGGGTGTGTACCGGTCGGGGCACGGGATTGACGTGGTACGATCATACCTCGGCTACTACGCCGGATCCCATCAGAACTCCGAAGCTAAGCGCCGGTGGGCGAGAGCAGTACTGGGCTGGGTGACCTCCCGGGAAGTCCTCGTGTTGTACCCATTTATGCCCCTTGCTCGGCACGTGCCGGGGGAGGGGCAAGCGGGAAAAAGAAAGGACGATTTTAGCGCGTCCGATTTTTTTTTATTTTCGTTTTTTTGCCCAAACAACGACTCAGCGGGGTGGGGGCCCCCCGGGGAGGCTTGCCCGTGCGAAGAAACGCCCCGTGCGCACCACCGTTGGGCGGTTGGAAGCCGCACACGGTCGCGGGGGTGGAGAGCGGAAACGGGCAGCCGGGGGAGGGTGGGGGCGGTTGGATGGGACTGGGGTGTACGGGGGGCAGGGGAGTTGAGGGGGCAAGGGGAGGGGCAGCAACGGGCAGGGGCTGGGCCAGCTGAGGGCACGGAAAAGGGGCGGGCAGAGGGTGAGCAGCGGGGCGAGCGATGCAAGGGAGGCACCATAGGGGGGAAACCAGTTGCACGGAGGTGGGAGGTGAGGGGCGTGCGAGGGGGTGGGAAAGGGGCAGGGAGGGGCGGAATGGGAGGACGTGGGTGGGGGGTGGGGGAGGGGAGTGTGCGTGTGTGTGTGAGAAGAGAGAGAGAGAGAGAGAGAGAGAGAGAGAGAGGGAAAGGGAGGGGGGGAGAGAAGGGTGGGAGGGGGGCTGGTGGTGCGGATGGGCTGATGGTGGCAAGAGGGCAGCAGGGATGGGGAGAAGGGAGCGTAACGAGGGGAACGCAAAGGGCAGGGGGGGAGGAGGGGAGGGGCAGGGAGGGAAGAGGCTGAACGTACAAAGGGGGGAAACGAGGGGCATGGATGGTAGGAAACAAGGGCAGGGGTGCGGGAAATCAAGGGCAGGGAGGGGAGAAGCAATGGGTGAGGGGAAAACAAGGGAGGGGCAGAGGGGGGGCAGGGAGGGAAGAAACGTGGGGCAGGGAGGGGAGAAGCCAAAGACAGGGGCATGGGCAGGCGGGGGCAGGGAGGGAGCAAAGGAGAGGCACGGAGAAAGAAAGGGAGGCGCGGGGAGGGGAGAAACCGGGCGTGGGGGGGCGGAAAATGAGGGGCAGGGCGGGGAGGAGGGAGGGGCAGGGAGGGGAGAAGCTGAGCACACGGAGGGGGGAAAGGTGGGGCAGGGAGGTAGGAAGCCAAGGGCAAGGGGGGGAGAGTGGGGGAGCAGGGAGAGGGGGGAGGTGGGGAGCGGAGAAAGGCGGCGAGGGGCAGGGAGGGGAGAAACCAAGCATAGGGGGGCGAGATACGAGGGGCAGGGTGCGGATTGAGGAGGGGCAGGGAGTGGAGTGGGTCGGCGAGGGGAAGGAAGAGGCGTGCAGCAGAGGAGGGGAGGGGGGAGGAGAAGGTAAACGAGGGGAGCGCACGGGCGGGGAGGAGCGAATGGCGGGCGGTGGGAAACGGCGAGGGGGGCAGGGAGGGTCAAAAGAGGCGGCAAGGGAGCGGGCACGCGGAGGGTGGGGGCGGGGGGGAGCGGATGGCATGAGGAGGCAGGGGGTGTGACTATGAAGGGGGGACCCGGGCAAGGGGTGTGTACCGGTCGGGGCACGGGATTGACGTGGTACGATCATACCTCGGCTACTACGCCGGATCCCATCAGAACTCCGAAGCTAAGCGCCGGTGGGCGAGAGCAGTACTGGGCTGGGTGACCTCCCGGGAAGTCCTCGTGTTGTACCCATTTATGCCCCTTGCTCGGCACGTGCCGGGGGAGGGGCAAGCGGGAAAAAGAAAGGACGATTTTAGCGCGTCCGATTTTTTTTTATTTTCGTTTTTTTTGCCCAAACAACGACTCAGCGGGGTGGGGGCCCCCCGGGGAGGCTTGCCCGTGCGAAGAAACGCCCCGTGCGCACCACCGTTGGGCGGTTGGAAGCCGCACACGGTCGCGGGGGTGGAGAGCGGAAACGGGCAGCCGGGGGAGGGTGGGGGCGGTTGGATGGGACTGGGGTGTACGGGGGGCAGGGGAGTTGAGGGGGCAAGGGGAGGGGCAGCAACGGGCAGGGGCTGGGCCAGCTGAGGGCACGGAAAAGGGGCGGGCAGAGGGTGAGCAGCGGGGCGAGCGATGCAAGGGAGGCACCATAGGGGGGAAACCAGTTGCACGGAGGTGGGAGGTGAGGGGCGTGCGAGGGGGTGGGAAAGGGGCAGGGAGGGGCGGAATGGGAGGACGTGGGTGGGGGGTGGGGGAGGGGAGTGTGCGTGTGTGTGTGAGAAAGAGAGAGAGAGAGAGAGAGAGAGAGAGAGAGAGGGAAGGGAGGGGGGAGAGAAGGGTGGGAGGGGGGCTGGTGGTGCGGATGGGCTGATGGTGGCAAGAGGGCAGCAGGGATGGGGAGAAGGGAGCGTAGCGAGGGGAACGCAAAGGGCAGGGGGGGAGGAGGGGAGGGGCAGGGAGGGAAGAGGCTGAACGTACAAAGGGGGGAAACGAGGGGCATGGATGGTAGGAAACAAGGGCAGGGGTGCGGGAAATCAAGGGCAGGGAGGGGAGAAGCAATGGGTGAGGGGAAAACAAGGGAGGGGCAGAGGGGGGGCAGGGAGGGAAGAAACGTGGGGCAGGGAGGGGAGAAGCCAAAGACAGGGGCATGGGCAGGCGGGGGCAGGGAGGGAGCAAAGGAGAGGCACGGAGAAAGAAAGGGAGGCGCGGGGAGGGGAGAAACCGGGCGTGGGGGGGCGGAAAATGAGGGGCAGGGCGGGGAGGAGGGAGGGGCAGGGAGGGGAGAAGCTGAGCACACGGAGGGGGGAAAGGTGGGGCAGGGAGGTAGGAAGCCAAGGGCAAGGGGGGGAGAGTGGGGGAGCAGGGAGAGGGGGGAGGTGGGGAGCGGAGAAAGGCGGCGAGGGGCAGGGAGGGGAGAAACCAAGCATAGGGGGGCGAGATACGAGGGGCAGGGTGCGGATTGAGGAGGGGCAGGGAGTGGAGTGGGTCGGCGAGGGGAAGGAAGAGGCGTGCAGCAGAGGAGGGGAGGGGGGAGGAGAAGGTAAACGAGGGGAGCGCACGGGCGGGGAGGAGCGAATGGCGGGCGGTGGGAAACGGCGAGGGGGGCAGGGAGGGTCAAAAGAGGCGGCAAGGGAGCGGGCACGCGGAGGGTGGGGGCGGGGGGGAGCGGATGGCATGAGGAGGCAGGGGGTGTGACTATGAAGGGGGGACCCGGGCAAGGGGTGTGTACCGGTCGGGGCACGGGATTGACGTGGTACGATCATACCTCGGCTACTACGCCGGATCCCATCAGAACTCCGAAGCTAAGCGCCGGTGGGCGAGAGCAGTACTGGGCTGGGTGACCTCCCGGGAAGTCCTCGTGTTGTACCCATTTATGCCCCTTGCTCGGCACGTGCCGGGGGAGGGGCAAGCGGGAAAAAGAAAGGACGATTTTAGCGCGTCCGATTTTTTTTATTTTCGTTTTTTTTGCCCAAACAACGACTCAGCGGGGTGGGGGCCCCCCGGGGAGGCTTGCCCGTGCGAAGAAACGCCCCGTGCGCACCACCGTTGGGCGGTTGGAAGCCGCACACGGTCGCGGGGGTGGAGAGCGGAAACGGGCAGCCGGGGGAGGGTGGGGGCGGTTGGATGGGACTGGGGTGTACGGGGGGCAGGGGAGTTGAGGGGGCAAGGGGAGGGGCAGCAACGGGCAGGGGCTGGGCCAGCTGAGGGCACGGAAAAGGGGCGGGCAGAGGGTGAGCAGAGGGGCGAGCGATGCAAGGGAGGCACCATAGGGGGGAAACCAGTTGCACGGAGGTGGGAGGTGAGGGGCGTGCGAGGGGGTGGGAAAGGGGCAGGGAGGGGCGGAATGGGAGGACGTGGGTGGGGGGTGGGGGAGGGGAGTGTGCGTGTGTGTGTGAGAAAGAGAGAGAGAGAGAGAGAGAGAGGGAAAGGGAGGGGGGGAGAGAAGGGTGGGAGGGGGGCTGGTGGTGCGGATGGGCTGATGGTGGCAAGAGGGCAGCAGGGATGGGGAGAAGGGAGCGTAAGCGAGGGGAACGCAAAGGGCAGGGGGGGAGGAGGGGAGGGGCAGGGAGGGAAGAGGCTGAACGTACAAAGGGGGGAAACGAGGGGCATGGATGGTAGGAAACAAGGGCAGGGGTGCGGGAAATCAAGGGCAGGGAGGGGAGAAGCAATGGGTGAGGGGAAAACAAGGGAGGGGCAGAGGGGGGGCAGGGAGGGAAGAAACGTGGGGCAGGGAGGGGAGAAGCCAAAGACAGGGGCATGGGCAGGCGGGGGCAGGGAGGGAGCAAAGGAGAGGCACGGAGAAAGAAAGGGAGGCGCGGGGAGGGGAGAAACCGGGCGTGGGGGGGCGGAAAATGAGGGGCAGGGCGGGGAGGAGGGAGGGGCAGGGAGGGGAGAAGCTGAGCACACGGAGGGGGGAAAGGTGGGGCAGGGAGGTAGGAAGCCAAGGGCAAGGGGGGGAGAGTGGGGGAGCAGGGAGAGGGGGGAGGTGGGGAGCGGAGAAAGGCGGCGAGGGGCAGGGAGGGGAGAAACCAAGCATAGGGGGGCGAGATACGAGGGGCAGGGTGCGGATTGAGGAGGGGCAGGGAGTGGAGTGGGTCGGCGAGGGGAAGGAAGAGGCGTGCAGCAGAGGAGGGGAGGGGGGAGGAGAAGGTAAACGAGGGGAGCGCACGGGCGGGGAGGAGCGAATGGCGGGCGGTGGGAAACGGCGAGGGGGGCAGGGAGGGTCAAAAGAGGCGGCAAGGGAGCGGGCACGCGGAGGGTGGGGGCGGGGGGGAGCGGATGGCATGAGGAGGCAGGGGGTGTGACTATGAAGGGGGGACCCGGGCAAGGGGTGTGTACCGGTCGGGGCACGGGATTGACGTGGTACGATCATACCTCGGCTACTACGCCGGATCCCATCAGAACTCCGAAGCTAAGCGCCGGTGGGCGAGAGCAGTACTGGGCTGGGTGACCTCCCGGGAAGTCCTCGTGTTGTACCCATTTATGCCCCTTGCTCGGCACGTGCCGGGGGAGGGGCAAGCGGGAAAAAGAAAGGACGATTTTAGCGCGTCCGATTTTTTTTTATTTTCGTTTTTTTGCCCAAACAACGACTCAGCGGGGTGGGGGCCCCCCGGGGAGGCTTGCCCGTGCGAAGAAACGCCCCGTGCGCACCACCGTTGGGCGGTTGGAAGCCGCACACGGTCGCGGGGGTGGAGAGCGGAAACGGGCAGCCGGGGGAGGGTGGGGGCGGTTGGATGGGACTGGGGTGTACGGGGGGCAGGGGAGTTGAGGGGGCAAGGGGAGGGGCAGCAACGGGCAGGGGCTGGGCCAGCTGAGGGCACGGAAAAGGGGCGGGCAGAGGGTGAGCAGAGGGGCGAGCGATGCAAGGGAGGCACCATAGGGGGGAAACCAGTTGCACGGAGGTGGGAGGTGAGGGGCGTGCGAGGGGGTGGGAAAGGGGCAGGGAGGGGCGGAATGGGAGGACGTGGGTGGGGGGTGGGGGAGGGGAGTGTGCGTGTGTGTGTGAGAAAGAGAGAGAGAGAGAGAGAGAGAGAGAGAGGGAAAGGGAGGGGGGGAGAGAAGGGTGGGAGGGGGGCTGGTGGTGCGGATGGGCTGATGGTGGCAAGAGGGCAGCAGGGATGGGGAGAAGGGAGCGTAACGAGGGGAACGCAAAGGGCAGGGGGGGAGGAGGGGAGGGGCAGGGAGGGAAGAGGCTGAACGTACAAAGGGGGGAAACGAGGGGCATGGATGGTAGGAAACAAGGGCAGGGGTGCGGGAAATCAAGGGCAGGGAGGGGAGAAGCAATGGGTGAGGGGAAAACAAGGGAGGGGCAGAGGGGGGGCAGGGAGGGAAGAAACGTGGGGCAGGGAGGGGAGAAGCCAAAGACAGGGGCATGGGCAGGCGGGGGCAGGGAGGGAGCAAAGGAGAGGCACGGAGAAAGAAAGGGAGGCGCGGGGAGGGGAGAAACCGGGCGTGGGGGGGCGGAAAATGAGGGGCAGGGCGGGGAGGAGGGAGGGGCAGGGAGGGGAGAAGCTGAGCACACGGAGGGGGGAAAGGTGGGGCAGGGAGGTAGGAAGCCAAGGGCAAGGGGGGGAGAGTGGGGGAGCAGGGAGAGGGGGGAGGTGGGGAGCGGAGAAAGGCGGCGAGGGGCAGGGAGGGGAGAAACCAAGCATAGGGGGGCGAGATACGAGGGGCAGGGTGCGGATTGAGGAGGGGCAGGGAGTGGAGTGGGTCGGCGAGGGGAAGGAAGAGGCGTGCAGCAGAGGAGGGGAGGGGGGAGGAGAAGGTAAACGAGGGGAGCGCACGGGCGGGGAGGAGCGAATGGCGGGCGGTGGGAAACGGCGAGGGGGGCAGGGAGGGTCAAAAGAGGCGGCAAGGGAGCGGGCACGCGGAGGGTGGGGGCGGGGGGGAGCGGATGGCATGAGGAGGCAGGGGGTGTGACTATGAAGGGGGGACCCGGGCAAGGGGTGTGTACCGGTCGGGGCACGGGATTGACGTGGTACGATCATACCTCGGCTACTACGCCGGATCCCATCAGAACTCCGAAGCTAAGCGCCGGTGGGCGAGAGCAGTACTGGGCTGGGTGACCTCCCGGGAAGTCCTCGTGTTGTACCCATTTATGCCCCTTGCTCGGCACGTGCCGGGGGAGGGGCAAGCGGGAAAAAGAAAGGACGATTTTAGCGCGTCCGATTTTTTTTTATTTTCGTTTTTTTGCCCAAACAACGACTCAGCGGGGTGGGGGCCCCCCGGGGAGGCTTGCCCGTGCGAAGAAACGCCCCGTGCGCACCACCGTTGGGCGGTTGGAAGCCGCACACGGTCGCGGGGGTGGAGAGCGGAAACGGGCAGCCGGGGGAGGGTGGGGGCGGTTGGATGGGACTGGGGTGTACGGGGGGCAGGGGAGTTGAGGGGGCAAGGGGAGGGGCAGCAACGGGCAGGGGCTGGGCCAGCTGAGGGCACGGAAAAGGGGCGGGCAGAGGGTGAGCAGAGGGGCGAGCGATGCAAGGGAGGCACCATAGGGGGGAAACCAGTTGCACGGAGGTGGGAGGTGAGGGGCGTGCGAGGGGGTGGGAAAGGGGCAGGGAGGGGCGGAATGGGAGGACGTGGGTGGGGGGTGGGGGAGGGGAGTGTGCGTGTGTGTGTGAGAAAGAGAGAGAGAGAGAGAGAGAGAGAGAGAGAGGGAAAGGGAGGGGGGGAGAGAAGGGTGGGAGGGGGGCTGGTGGTGCGGATGGGCTGATGGTGGCAAGAGGGCAGCAGGGATGGGGAGAAGGGAGCGTAACGAGGGGAACGCAAAGGGCAGGGGGGGAGGAGGGGAGGGGCAGGGAGGGAAGAGGCTGAACGTACAAAGGGGGGAAACGAGGGGCATGGATGGTAGGAAACAAGGGCAGGGGTGCGGGAAATCAAGGGCAGGGAGGGGAGAAGCAATGGGTGAGGGGAAAACAAGGGAGGGGCAGAGGGGGGGCAGGGAGGGAAGAAACGTGGGGCAGGGAGGGGAGAAGCCAAAGACAGGGGCATGGGCAGGCGGGGGCAGGGAGGGAGCAAAGGAGAGGCACGGAGAAAGAAAGGGAGGCGCGGGGAGGGGAGAAACCGGGCGTGGGGGGGCGGAAAATGAGGGGCAGGGCGGGGAGGAGGGAGGGGCAGGGAGGGGAGAAGCTGAGCACACGGAGGGGGGAAAGGTGGGGCAGGGAGGTAGGAAGCCAAGGGCAAGGGGGGGAGAGTGGGGGAGCAGGGAGAGGGGGGAGGTGGGGAGCGGAGAAAGGCGGCGAGGGGCAGGGAGGGGAGAAACCAAGCATAGGGGGGCGAGATACGAGGGGCAGGGTGCGGATTGAGGAGGGGCAGGGAGTGGAGTGGGTCGGCGAGGGGAAGGAAGAGGCGTGCAGCAGAGGAGGGGAGGGGGGAGGAGAAGGTAAACGAGGGGAGCGCACGGGCGGGGAGGAGCGAATGGCGGGCGGTGGGAAACGGCGAGGGGGGCAGGGAGGGTCAAAAGAGGCGGCAAGGGAGCGGGCACGCGGAGGGTGGGGGCGGGGGGGAGCGGATGGCATGAGGAGGCAGGGGGTGTGACTATGAAGGGGGGACCCGGGCAAGGGGTGTGTACCGGTCGGGGCACGGGATTGACGTGGTACGATCATACCTCGGCTACTACGCCGGATCCCATCAGAACTCCGAAGCTAAGCGCCGGTGGGCGAGAGCAGTACTGGGCTGGGTGACCTCCCGGGAAGTCCTCGTGTTGTACCCATTTATGCCCCTTGCTCGGCACGTGCCGGGGGAGGGGCAAGCGGGAAAAAGAAAGGACGATTTTAGCGCGTCCGATTTTTTTTTATTTTCGTTTTTTTTGCCCAAACAACGACTCAGCGGGGTGGGGGCCCCCCGGGGAGGCTTGCCCGTGCGAAGAAACGCCCCGTGCGCACCACCGTTGGGCGGTTGGAAGCCGCACACGGTCGCGGGGGTGGAGAGCGGAAACGGGCAGCCGGGGGAGGGTGGGGGCGGTTGGATGGGACTGGGGTGTACGGGGGGCAGGGGAGTTGAGGGGGCAAGGGGAGGGGCAGCAACGGGCAGGGGCTGGGCCAGCTGAGGGCACGGAAAAGGGGCGGGCAGAGGGTGAGCAGAGGGGCGAGCGATGCAAGGGAGGCACCATAGGGGGGAAACCAGTTGCACGGAGGTGGGAGGTGAGGGGCGTGCGAGGGGGTGGGAAAGGGGCAGGGAGGGGCGGAATGGGAGGACGTGGGTGGGGGGTGGGGGAGGGGAGTGTGCGTGTGTGTGTGAGAAAGAGAGAGAGAGAGAGAGAGAGAGAGAGAGAGGGAAAGGGAGGGGGGGAGAGAAGGGTGGGAGGGGGGCTGGTGGTGCGGATGGGCTGATGGTGGCAAGAGGGCAGCAGGGATGGGGAGAAGGGAGCGTAGCGAGGGGAACGCAAAGGGCAGGGGGGGAGGAGGGGAGGGGCAGGGAGGGAAGAGGCTGAACGTACAAAGGGGGGAAACGAGGGGCATGGATGGTAGGAAACAAGGGCAGGGGTGCGGGAAATCAAGGGCAGGGAGGGGAGAAGCAATGGGTGAGGGGAAAACAAGGGAGGGGCAGAGGGGGGGCAGGGAGGGAAGAAACGTGGGGCAGGGAGGGGAGAAGCCAAAGACAGGGGCATGGGCAGGCGGGGGCAGGGAGGGAGCAAAGGAGAGGCACGGAGAAAGAAAGGGAGGCGCGGGGAGGGGAGAAACCGGGCGTGGGGGGGCGGAAAATGAGGGGCAGGGCGGGGAGGAGGGAGGGGCAGGGAGGGGAGAAGCTGAGCACACGGAGGGGGGAAAGGTGGGGCAGGGAGGTAGGAAGCCAAGGGCAAGGGGGGGAGAGTGGGGGAGCAGGGAGAGGGGGGAGGTGGGGAGCGGAGAAAGGCGGCGAGGGGCAGGGAGGGGAGAAACCAAGCATAGGGGGGCGAGATACGAGGGGCAGGGTGCGGATTGAGGAGGGGCAGGGAGTGGAGTGGGTCGGCGAGGGGAAGGAAGAGGCGTGCAGCAGAGGAGGGGAGGGGGGAGGAGAAGGTAAACGAGGGGAGCGCACGGGCGGGGAGGAGCGAATGGCGGGCGGTGGGAAACGGCGAGGGGGGCAGGGAGGGTCAAAAGAGGCGGCAAGGGAGCGGGCACGCGGAGGGTGGGGGCGGGGGGGAGCGGATGGCATGAGGAGGCAGGGGGTGTGACTATGAAGGGGGGACCCGGGCAAGGGGTGTGTACCGGTCGGGGCACGGGATTGACGTGGTACGATCATACCTCGGCTACTACGCCGGATCCCATCAGAACTCCGAAGCTAAGCGCCGGTGGGCGAGAGCAGTACTGGGCTGGGTGACCTCCCGGGAAGTCCTCGTGTTGTACCCATTTATGCCCCTTGCTCGGCACGTGCCGGGGGAGGGGCAAGCGGGAAAAAGAAAGGACGATTTTAGCGCGTCCGATTTTTTTTATTTTCGTTTTTTTTGCCCAAACAACGACTCAGCGGGGTGGGGGCCCCCCGGGGAGGCTTGCCCGTGCGAAGAAACGCCCCGTGCGCACCACCGTTGGGCGGTTGGAAGCCGCACACGGTCGCGGGGGTGGAGAGCGGAAACGGGCAGCCGGGGGAGGGTGGGGGCGGTTGGATGGGACTGGGGTGTACGGGGGGCAGGGGAGTTGAGGGGGCAAGGGGAGGGGCAGCAACGGGCAGGGGCTGGGCCAGCTGAGGGCACGGAAAAGGGGCGGGCAGAGGGTGAGCAGAGGGGCGAGCGATGCAAGGGAGGCACCATAGGGGGGAAACCAGTTGCACGGAGGTGGGAGGTGAGGGGCGTGCGAGGGGGTGGGAAAGGGGCAGGGAGGGGCGGAATGGGAGGACGTGGGTGGGGGGTGGGGGAGGGGAGTGTGCGTGTGTGTGTGAGAAAGAGAGAGAGAGAGAGAGAGAGAGAGAGAGGGAAAGGGAGGGGGGGAGAGAAGGGTGGGAGGGGGGCTGGTGGTGCGGATGGGCTGATGGTGGCAAGAGGGCAGCAGGGATGGGGAGAAGGGAGCGTAACGAGGGGAACGCAAAGGGCAGGGGGGGAGGAGGGGAGGGGCAGGGAGGGAAGAGGCTGAACGTACAAAGGGGGGAAACGAGGGGCATGGATGGTAGGAAACAAGGGCAGGGGTGCGGGAAATCAAGGGCAGGGAGGGGAGAAGCAATGGGTGAGGGGAAAACAAGGGAGGGGCAGAGGGGGGGCAGGGAGGGAAGAAACGTGGGGCAGGGAGGGGAGAAGCCAAAGACAGGGGCATGGGCAGGCGGGGGCAGGGAGGGAGCAAAGGAGAGGCACGGAGAAAGAAAGGGAGGCGCGGGGAGGGGAGAAACCGGGCGTGGGGGGGCGGAAAATGAGGGGCAGGGCGGGGAGGAGGGAGGGGCAGGGAGGGGAGAAGCTGAGCACACGGAGGGGGGAAAGGTGGGGCAGGGAGGTAGGAAGCCAAGGGCAAGGGGGGGAGAGTGGGGGAGCAGGGAGAGGGGGGAGGTGGGGAGCGGAGAAAGGCGGCGAGGGGCAGGGAGGGGAGAAACCAAGCATAGGGGGGCGAGATACGAGGGGCAGGGTGCGGATTGAGGAGGGGCAGGGAGTGGAGTGGGTCGGCGAGGGGAAGGAAGAGGCGTGCAGCAGAGGAGGGGAGGGGGGAGGAGAAGGTAAACGAGGGGAGCGCACGGGCGGGGAGGAGCGAATGGCGGGCGGTGGGAAACGGCGAGGGGGGCAGGGAGGGTCAAAAGAGGCGGCAAGGGAGCGGGCACGCGGAGGGTGGGGGCGGGGGGGAGCGGATGGCATGAGGAGGCAGGGGGTGTGACTATGAAGGGGGGACCCGGGCAAGGGGTGTGTACCGGTCGGGGCACGGGATTGACGTGGTACGATCATACCTCGGCTACTACGCCGGATCCCATCAGAACTCCGAAGCTAAGCGCCGGTGGGCGAGAGCAGTACTGGGCTGGGTGACCTCCCGGGAAGTCCTCGTGTTGTACCCATTTATGCCCCTTGCTCGGCACGTGCCGGGGGAGGGGCAAGCGGGAAAAAGAAAGGACGATTTTAGCGCGTCCGATTTTTTTTATTTTCGTTTTTTTTGCCCAAACAACGACTCAGCGGGGTGGGGGCCCCCCGGGGAGGCTTGCCCGTGCGAAGAAACGCCCCGTGCGCACCACCGTTGGGCGGTTGGAAGCCGCACACGGTCGCGGGGGTGGAGAGCGGAAACGGGCAGCCGGGGGAGGGTGGGGGCGGTTGGATGGGACTGGGGTGTACGGGGGGCAGGGGAGTTGAGGGGGCAAGGGGAGGGGCAGCAACGGGCAGGGGCTGGGCCAGCTGAGGGCACGGAAAAGGGGCGGGCAGAGGGTGAGCAGAGGGGCGAGCGATGCAAGGGAGGCACCATAGGGGGGAAACCAGTTGCACGGAGGTGGGAGGTGAGGGGCGTGCGAGGGGGTGGGAAAGGGGCAGGGAGGGGCGGAATGGGAGGACGTGGGTGGGGGGTGGGGGAGGGGAGTGTGCGTGTGTGTGTGAGAAAGAGAGAGAGAGAGAGAGAGAGAGAGAGGGAAAGGGAGGGGGGGAGAGAAGGGTGGGAGGGGGGCTGGTGGTGCGGATGGGCTGATGGTGGCAAGAGGGCAGCAGGGATGGGGAGAAGGGAGCGTAAGCGAGGGGAACGCAAAGGGCAGGGGGGGAGGAGGGGAGGGGCAGGGAGGGAAGAGGCTGAACGTACAAAGGGGGGAAACGAGGGGCATGGATGGTAGGAAACAAGGGCAGGGGTGCGGGAAATCAAGGGCAGGGAGGGGAGAAGCAATGGGTGAGGGGAAAACAAGGGAGGGGCAGAGGGGGGGCAGGGAGGGAAGAAACGTGGGGCAGGGAGGGGAGAAGCCAAAGACAGGGGCATGGGCAGGCGGGGGCAGGGAGGGAGCAAAGGAGAGGCACGGAGAAAGAAAGGGAGGCGCGGGGAGGGGAGAAACCGGGCGTGGGGGGGCGGAAAATGAGGGGCAGGGCGGGGAGGAGGGAGGGGCAGGGAGGGGAGAAGCTGAGCACACGGAGGGGGGAAAGGTGGGGCAGGGAGGTAGGAAGCCAAGGGCAAGGGGGGGAGAGTGGGGGAGCAGGGAGAGGGGGGAGGTGGGGAGCGGAGAAAGGCGGCGAGGGGCAGGGAGGGGAGAAACCAAGCATAGGGGGGCGAGATACGAGGGGCAGGGTGCGGATTGAGGAGGGGCAGGGAGTGGAGTGGGTCGGCGAGGGGAAGGAAGAGGCGTGCAGCAGAGGAGGGGAGGGGGGAGGAGAAGGTAAACGAGGGGAGCGCACGGGCGGGGAGGAGCGAATGGCGGGCGGTGGGAAACGGCGAGGGGGGCAGGGAGGGTCAAAAGAGGCGGCAAGGGAGCGGGCACGCGGAGGGTGGGGGCGGGGGGGAGCGGATGGCATGAGGAGGCAGGGGGTGTGACTATGAAGGGGGGACCCGGGCAAGGGGTGTGTACCGGTCGGGGCACGGGATTGACGTGGTACGATCATACCTCGGCTACTACGCCGGATCCCATCAGAACTCCGAAGCTAAGCGCCGGTGGGCGAGAGCAGTACTGGGCTGGGTGACCTCCCGGGAAGTCCTCGTGTTGTACCCATTTATGCCCCTTGCTCGGCACGTGCCGGGGGAGGGGCAAGCGGGAAAAAGAAAGGACGATTTTAGCGCGTCCGATTTTTTTTATTTTCGTTTTTTTGCCCAAACAACGACTCAGCGGGGTGGGGGCCCCCCGGGGAGGCTTGCCCGTGCGAAGAAACGCCCCGTGCGCACCACCGTTGGGCGGTTGGAAGCCGCACACGGTCGCGGGGGTGGAGAGCGGAAACGGGCAGCCGGGGGAGGGTGGGGGCGGTTGGATGGGACTGGGGTGTACGGGGGGCAGGGGAGTTGAGGGGGCAAGGGGAGGGGCAGCAACGGGCAGGGGCTGGGCCAGCTGAGGGCACGGAAAAGGGGCGGGCAGAGGGTGAGCAGAGGGGCGAGCGATGCAAGGGAGGCACCATAGGGGGGAAACCAGTTGCACGGAGGTGGGAGGTGAGGGGCGTGCGAGGGGGTGGGAAAGGGGCAGGGAGGGGCGGAATGGGAGGACGTGGGTGGGGGGTGGGGGAGGGGAGTGTGCGTGTGTGTGTGAGAAAGAGAGAGAGAGAGAGAGAGAGAGAGAGAGAGGGAAAGGGAGGGGGGGAGAGAAGGGTGGGAGGGGGGCTGGTGGTGCGGATGGGCTGATGGTGGCAAGAGGGCAGCAGGGATGGGGAGAAGGGAGCGTAACGAGGGGAACGCAAAGGGCAGGGGGGGAGGAGGGGAGGGGCAGGGAGGGAAGAGGCTGAACGTACAAAGGGGGGAAACGAGGGGCATGGATGGTAGGAAACAAGGGCAGGGGTGCGGGAAATCAAGGGCAGGGAGGGGAGAAGCAATGGGTGAGGGGAAAACAAGGGAGGGGCAGAGGGGGGGCAGGGAGGGAAGAAACGTGGGGCAGGGAGGGGAGAAGCCAAAGACAGGGGCATGGGCAGGCGGGGGCAGGGAGGGAGCAAAGGAGAGGCACGGAGAAAGAAAGGGAGGCGCGGGGAGGGGAGAAACCGGGCGTGGGGGGGCGGAAAATGAGGGGCAGGGCGGGGAGGAGGGAGGGGCAGGGAGGGGAGAAGCTGAGCACACGGAGGGGGGAAAGGTGGGGCAGGGAGGTAGGAAGCCAAGGGCAAGGGGGGGAGAGTGGGGGAGCAGGGAGAGGGGGGAGGTGGGGAGCGGAGAAAGGCGGCGAGGGGCAGGGAGGGGAGAAACCAAGCATAGGGGGGCGAGATACGAGGGGCAGGGTGCGGATTGAGGAGGGGCAGGGAGTGGAGTGGGTCGGCGAGGGGAAGGAAGAGGCGTGCAGCAGAGGAGGGGAGGGGGGAGGAGAAGGTAAACGAGGGGAGCGCACGGGCGGGGAGGAGCGAATGGCGGGCGGTGGGAAACGGCGAGGGGGGCAGGGAGGGTCAAAAGAGGCGGCAAGGGAGCGGGCACGCGGAGGGTGGGGGCGGGGGGGAGCGGATGGCATGAGGAGGCAGGGGGTGTGACTATGAAGGGGGGACCCGGGCAAGGGGTGTGTACCGGTCGGGGCACGGGATTGACGTGGTACGATCATACCTCGGCTACTACGCCGGATCCCATCAGAACTCCGAAGCTAAGCGCCGGTGGGCGAGAGCAGTACTGGGCTGGGTGACCTCCCGGGAAGTCCTCGTGTTGTACCCATTTATGCCCCTTGCTCGGCACGTGCCGGGGGAGGGGCAAGCGGGAAAAAGAAAGGACGATTTTAGCGCGTCCGATTTTTTTTTATTTTCGTTTTTTTGCCCAAACAACGACTCAGCGGGGTGGGGGCCCCCCGGGGAGGCTTGCCCGTGCGAAGAAACGCCCCGTGCGCACCACCGTTGGGCGGTTGGAAGCCGCACACGGTCGCGGGGGTGGAGAGCGGAAACGGGCAGCCGGGGGAGGGTGGGGGCGGTTGGATGGGACTGGGGTGTACGGGGGGCAGGGGAGTTGAGGGGGCAAGGGGAGGGGCAGCAACGGGCAGGGGCTGGGCCAGCTGAGGGCACGGAAAAGGGGCGGGCAGAGGGTGAGCAGCGGGGCGAGCGATGCAAGGGAGGCACCATAGGGGGGAAACCAGTTGCACGGAGGTGGGAGGTGAGGGGCGTGCGAGGGGGTGGGAAAGGGGCAGGGAGGGGCGGAATGGGAGGACGTGGGTGGGGGGTGGGGGAGGGGAGTGTGCGTGTGTGTGTGAGAAAGAGAGAGAGAGAGAGAGAGAGAGAGGGAAAGGGAGGGGGGGAGAGAAGGGTGGGAGGGGGGCTGGTGGTGCGGATGGGCTGATGGTGGCAAGAGGGCAGCAGGGATGGGGAGAAGGGAGCGTAAGCGAGGGGAACGCAAAGGGCAGGGGGGGAGGAGGGGAGGGGCAGGGAGGGAAGAGGCTGAACGTACAAAGGGGGGAAACGAGGGGCATGGATGGTAGGAAACAAGGGCAGGGGTGCGGGAAATCAAGGGCAGGGAGGGGAGAAGCAATGGGTGAGGGGAAAACAAGGGAGGGGCAGAGGGGGGGCAGGGAGGGAAGAAACGTGGGGCAGGGAGGGGAGAAGCCAAAGACAGGGGCATGGGCAGGCGGGGGCAGGGAGGGAGCAAAGGAGAGGCACGGAGAAAGAAAGGGAGGCGCGGGGAGGGGAGAAACCGGGCGTGGGGGGGCGGAAAATGAGGGGCAGGGCGGGGAGGAGGGAGGGGCAGGGAGGGGAGAAGCTGAGCACACGGAGGGGGGAAAGGTGGGGCAGGGAGGTAGGAAGCCAAGGGCAAGGGGGGGAGAGTGGGGGAGCAGGGAGAGGGGGGAGGTGGGGAGCGGAGAAAGGCGGCGAGGGGCAGGGAGGGGAGAAACCAAGCATAGGGGGGCGAGATACGAGGGGCAGGGTGCGGATTGAGGAGGGGCAGGGAGTGGAGTGGGTCGGCGAGGGGAAGGAAGAGGCGTGCAGCAGAGGAGGGGAGGGGGGAGGAGAAGGTAAACGAGGGGAGCGCACGGGCGGGGAGGAGCGAATGGCGGGCGGTGGGAAACGGCGAGGGGGGCAGGGAGGGTCAAAAGAGGCGGCAAGGGAGCGGGCACGCGGAGGGTGGGGGCGGGGGGGAGCGGATGGCATGAGGAGGCAGGGGGTGTGACTATGAAGGGGGGACCCGGGCAAGGGGTGTGTACCGGTCGGGGCACGGGATTGACGTGGTACGATCATACCTCGGCTACTACGCCGGATCCCATCAGAACTCCGAAGCTAAGCGCCGGTGGGCGAGAGCAGTACTGGGCTGGGTGACCTCCCGGGAAGTCCTCGTGTTGTACCCATTTATGCCCCTTGCTCGGCACGTGCCGGGGGAGGGGCAAGCGGGAAAAAGAAAGGACGATTTTAGCGCGTCCGATTTTTTTTATTTTCGTTTTTTTGCCCAAACAACGACTCAGCGGGGTGGGGGCCCCCCGGGGAGGCTTGCCCGTGCGAAGAAACGCCCCGTGCGCACCACCGTTGGGCGGTTGGAAGCCGCACACGGTCGCGGGGGTGGAGAGCGGAAACGGGCAGCCGGGGGAGGGTGGGGGCGGTTGGATGGGACTGGGGTGTACGGGGGGCAGGGGAGTTGAGGGGGCAAGGGGAGGGGCAGCAACGGGCAGGGGCTGGGCCAGCTGAGGGCACGGAAAAGGGGCGGGCAGAGGGTGAGCAGAGGGGCGAGCGATGCAAGGGAGGCACCATAGGGGGGAAACCAGTTGCACGGAGGTGGGAGGTGAGGGGCGTGCGAGGGGGTGGGAAAGGGGCAGGGAGGGGCGGAATGGGAGGACGTGGGTGGGGGGTGGGGGAGGGGAGTGTGCGTGTGTGTGTGAGAAAGAGAGAGAGAGAGAGAGAGAGAGAGAGAGAGGGAAAGGGAGGGGGGGAGAGAAGGGTGGGAGGGGGGCTGGTGGTGCGGATGGGCTGATGGTGGCAAGAGGGCAGCAGGGATGGGGAGAAGGGAGCGTAACGAGGGGAACGCAAAGGGCAGGGGGGGAGGAGGGGAGGGGCAGGGAGGGAAGAGGCTGAACGTACAAAGGGGGGAAACGAGGGGCATGGATGGTAGGAAACAAGGGCAGGGGTGCGGGAAATCAAGGGCAGGGAGGGGAGAAGCAATGGGTGAGGGGAAAACAAGGGAGGGGCAGAGGGGGGGCAGGGAGGGAAGAAACGTGGGGCAGGGAGGGGAGAAGCCAAAGACAGGGGCATGGGCAGGCGGGGGCAGGGAGGGAGCAAAGGAGAGGCACGGAGAAAGAAAGGGAGGCGCGGGGAGGGGAGAAACCGGGCGTGGGGGGGCGGAAAATGAGGGGCAGGGCGGGGAGGAGGGAGGGGCAGGGAGGGGAGAAGCTGAGCACACGGAGGGGGGAAAGGTGGGGCAGGGAGGTAGGAAGCCAAGGGCAAGGGGGGGAGAGTGGGGGAGCAGGGAGAGGGGGGAGGTGGGGAGCGGAGAAAGGCGGCGAGGGGCAGGGAGGGGAGAAACCAAGCATAGGGGGGCGAGATACGAGGGGCAGGGTGCGGATTGAGGAGGGGCAGGGAGTGGAGTGGGTCGGCGAGGGGAAGGAAGAGGCGTGCAGCAGAGGAGGGGAGGGGGGAGGAGAAGGTAAACGAGGGGAGCGCACGGGCGGGGAGGAGCGAATGGCGGGCGGTGGGAAACGGCGAGGGGGGCAGGGAGGGTCAAAAGAGGCGGCAAGGGAGCGGGCACGCGGAGGGTGGGGGCGGGGGGGAGCGGATGGCATGAGGAGGCAGGGGGTGTGACTATGAAGGGGGGACCCGGGCAAGGGGTGTGTACCGGTCGGGGCACGGGATTGACGTGGTACGATCATACCTCGGCTACTACGCCGGATCCCATCAGAACTCCGAAGCTAAGCGCCGGTGGGCGAGAGCAGTACTGGGCTGGGTGACCTCCCGGGAAGTCCTCGTGTTGTACCCATTTATGCCCCTTGCTCGGCACGTGCCGGGGGAGGGGCAAGCGGGAAAAAGAAAGGACGATTTTAGCGCGTCCGATTTTTTTTATTTTCGTTTTTTTGCCCAAACAACGACTCAGCGGGGTGGGGGCCCCCCGGGGAGGCTTGCCCGTGCGAAGAAACGCCCCGTGCGCACCACCGTTGGGCGGTTGGAAGCCGCACACGGTCGCGGGGGTGGAGAGCGGAAACGGGCAGCCGGGGGAGGGTGGGGGCGGTTGGATGGGACTGGGGTGTACGGGGGGCAGGGGAGTTGAGGGGGCAAGGGGAGGGGCAGCAACGGGCAGGGGCTGGGCCAGCTGAGGGCACGGAAAAGGGGCGGGCAGAGGGTGAGCAGAGGGGCGAGCGATGCAAGGGAGGCACCATAGGGGGGAAACCAGTTGCACGGAGGTGGGAGGTGAGGGGCGTGCGAGGGGGTGGGAAAGGGGCAGGGAGGGGCGGAATGGGAGGACGTGGGTGGGGGGTGGGGGAGGGGAGTGTGCGTGTGTGTGTGAGAAAGAGAGAGAGAGAGAGAGAGAGAGAGAGAGAGGGAAAGGGAGGGGGGGAGAGAAGGGTGGGAGGGGGGCTGGTGGTGCGGATGGGCTGATGGTGGCAAGAGGGCAGCAGGGATGGGGAGAAGGGAGCGTAACGAGGGGAACGCAAAGGGCAGGGGGGGAGGAGGGGAGGGGCAGGGAGGGAAGAGGCTGAACGTACAAAGGGGGGAAACGAGGGGCATGGATGGTAGGAAACAAGGGCAGGGGTGCGGGAAATCAAGGGCAGGGAGGGGAGAAGCAATGGGTGAGGGGAAAACAAGGGAGGGGCAGAGGGGGGGCAGGGAGGGAAGAAACGTGGGGCAGGGAGGGGAGAAGCCAAAGACAGGGGCATGGGCAGGCGGGGGCAGGGAGGGAGCAAAGGAGAGGCACGGAGAAAGAAAGGGAGGCGCGGGGAGGGGAGAAACCGGGCGTGGGGGGGCGGAAAATGAGGGGCAGGGCGGGGAGGAGGGAGGGGCAGGGAGGGGAGAAGCTGAGCACACGGAGGGGGGAAAGGTGGGGCAGGGAGGTAGGAAGCCAAGGGCAAGGGGGGGAGAGTGGGGGAGCAGGGAGAGGGGGGAGGTGGGGAGCGGAGAAAGGCGGCGAGGGGCAGGGAGGGGAGAAACCAAGCATAGGGGGGCGAGATACGAGGGGCAGGGTGCGGATTGAGGAGGGGCAGGGAGTGGAGTGGGTCGGCGAGGGGAAGGAAGAGGCGTGCAGCAGAGGAGGGGAGGGGGGAGGAGAAGGTAAACGAGGGGAGCGCACGGGCGGGGAGGAGCGAATGGCGGGCGGTGGGAAACGGCGAGGGGGGCAGGGAGGGTCAAAAGAGGCGGCAAGGGAGCGGGCACGCGGAGGGTGGGGGCGGGGGGGAGCGGATGGCATGAGGAGGCAGGGGGTGTGACTATGAAGGGGGGACCCGGGCAAGGGGTGTGTACCGGTCGGGGCACGGGATTGACGTGGTACGATCATACCTCGGCTACTACGCCGGATCCCATCAGAACTCCGAAGCTAAGCGCCGGTGGGCGAGAGCAGTACTGGGCTGGGTGACCTCCCGGGAAGTCCTCGTGTTGTACCCATTTATGCCCCTTGCTCGGCACGTGCCGGGGGAGGGGCAAGCGGGAAAAAGAAAGGACGATTTTAGCGCGTCCGATTTTTTTTATTTTCGTTTTTTTGCCCAAACAACGACTCAGCGGGGTGGGGGCCCCCCGGGGAGGCTTGCCCGTGCGAAGAAACGCCCCGTGCGCACCACCGTTGGGCGGTTGGAAGCCGCACACGGTCGCGGGGGTGGAGAGCGGAAACGGGCAGCCGGGGGAGGGTGGGGGCGGTTGGATGGGACTGGGGTGTACGGGGGGCAGGGGAGTTGAGGGGGCAAGGGGAGGGGCAGCAACGGGCAGGGGCTGGGCCAGCTGAGGGCACGGAAAAGGGGCGGGCAGAGGGTGAGCAGAGGGGCGAGCGATGCAAGGGAGGCACCATAGGGGGGAAACCAGTTGCACGGAGGTGGGAGGTGAGGGGCGTGCGAGGGGGTGGGAAAGGGGCAGGGAGGGGCGGAATGGGAGGACGTGGGTGGGGGGTGGGGGAGGGGAGTGTGCGTGTGTGTGTGAGAAAGAGAGAGAGAGAGAGAGAGAGAGAGAGAGAGAGAGGGAAAGGGAGGGGGGGAGAGAAGGGTGGGAGGGGGGCTGGTGGTGCGGATGGGCTGATGGTGGCAAGAGGGCAGCAGGGATGGGGAGAAGGGAGCGTAACGAGGGGAACGCAAAGGGCAGGGGGGGAGGAGGGGAGGGGCAGGGAGGGAAGAGGCTGAACGTACAAAGGGGGGAAACGAGGGGCATGGATGGTAGGAAACAAGGGCAGGGGTGCGGGAAATCAAGGGCAGGGAGGGGAGAAGCAATGGGTGAGGGGAAAACAAGGGAGGGGCAGAGGGGGGGCAGGGAGGGAAGAAACGTGGGGCAGGGAGGGGAGAAGCCAAAGACAGGGGCATGGGCAGGCGGGGGCAGGGAGGGAGCAAAGGAGAGGCACGGAGAAAGAAAGGGAGGCGCGGGGAGGGGAGAAACCGGGCGTGGGGGGGCGGAAAATGAGGGGCAGGGCGGGGAGGAGGGAGGGGCAGGGAGGGGAGAAGCTGAGCACACGGAGGGGGGAAAGGTGGGGCAGGGAGGTAGGAAGCCAAGGGCAAGGGGGGGAGAGTGGGGGAGCAGGGAGAGGGGGGAGGTGGGGAGCGGAGAAAGGCGGCGAGGGGCAGGGAGGGGAGAAACCAAGCATAGGGGGGCGAGATACGAGGGGCAGGGTGCGGATTGAGGAGGGGCAGGGAGTGGAGTGGGTCGGCGAGGGGAAGGAAGAGGCGTGCAGCAGAGGAGGGGAGGGGGGAGGAGAAGGTAAACGAGGGGAGCGCACGGGCGGGGAGGAGCGAATGGCGGGCGGTGGGAAACGGCGAGGGGGGCAGGGAGGGTCAAAAGAGGCGGCAAGGGAGCGGGCACGCGGAGGGTGGGGGCGGGGGGGAGCGGATGGCATGAGGAGGCAGGGGGTGTGACTATGAAGGGGGGACCCGGGCAAGGGGTGTGTACCGGTCGGGGCACGGGATTGACGTGGTACGATCATACCTCGGCTACTACGCCGGATCCCATCAGAACTCCGAAGCTAAGCGCCGGTGGGCGAGAGCAGTACTGGGCTGGGTGACCTCCCGGGAAGTCCTCGTGTTGTACCCATTTATGCCCCTTGCTCGGCACGTGCCGGGGGAGGGGCAAGCGGGAAAAAGAAAGGACGATTTTAGCGCGTCCGATTTTTTTTATTTTCGTTTTTTTGCCCAAACAACGACTCAGCGGGGTGGGGGCCCCCCGGGGAGGCTTGCCCGTGCGAAGAAACGCCCCGTGCGCACCACCGTTGGGCGGTTGGAAGCCGCACACGGTCGCGGGGGTGGAGAGCGGAAACGGGCAGCCGGGGGAGGGTGGGGGCGGTTGGATGGGACTGGGGTGTACGGGGGGCAGGGGAGTTGAGGGGGCAAGGGGAGGGGCAGCAACGGGCAGGGGCTGGGCCAGCTGAGGGCACGGAAAAGGGGCGGGCAGAGGGTGAGCAGAGGGGCGAGCGATGCAAGGGAGGCACCATAGGGGGGAAACCAGTTGCACGGAGGTGGGAGGTGAGGGGCGTGCGAGGGGGTGGGAAAGGGGCAGGGAGGGGCGGAATGGGAGGACGTGGGTGGGGGGTGGGGGAGGGGAGTGTGCGTGTGTGTGTGAGAAAGAGAGAGAGAGAGAGAGAGAGAGAGAGAGAGAGGGAAAGGGAGGGGGGGAGAGAAGGGTGGGAGGGGGGCTGGTGGTGCGGATGGGCTGATGGTGGCAAGAGGGCAGCAGGGATGGGGAGAAGGGAGCGTAACGAGGGGAACGCAAAGGGCAGGGGGGGAGGAGGGGAGGGGCAGGGAGGGAAGAGGCTGAACGTACAAAGGGGGGAAACGAGGGGCATGGATGGTAGGAAACAAGGGCAGGGGTGCGGGAAATCAAGGGCAGGGAGGGGAGAAGCAATGGGTGAGGGGAAAACAAGGGAGGGGCAGAGGGGGGGCAGGGAGGGAAGAAACGTGGGGCAGGGAGGGGAGAAGCCAAAGACAGGGGCATGGGCAGGCGGGGGCAGGGAGGGAGCAAAGGAGAGGCACGGAGAAAGAAAGGGAGGCGCGGGGAGGGGAGAAACCGGGCGTGGGGGGGCGGAAAATGAGGGGCAGGGCGGGGAGGAGGGAGGGGCAGGGAGGGGAGAAGCTGAGCACACGGAGGGGGGAAAGGTGGGGCAGGGAGGTAGGAAGCCAAGGGCAAGGGGGGGAGAGTGGGGGAGCAGGGAGAGGGGGGAGGTGGGGAGCGGAGAAAGGCGGCGAGGGGCAGGGAGGGGAGAAACCAAGCATAGGGGGGCGAGATACGAGGGGCAGGGTGCGGATTGAGGAGGGGCAGGGAGTGGAGTGGGTCGGCGAGGGGAAGGAAGAGGCGTGCAGCAGAGGAGGGGAGGGGGGAGGAGAAGGTAAACGAGGGGAGCGCACGGGCGGGGAGGAGCGAATGGCGGGCGGTGGGAAACGGCGAGGGGGGCAGGGAGGGTCAAAAGAGGCGGCAAGGGAGCGGGCACGCGGAGGGTGGGGGCGGGGGGGAGCGGATGGCATGAGGAGGCAGGGGGTGTGACTATGAAGGGGGGACCCGGGCAAGGGGTGTGTACCGGTCGGGGCACGGGATTGACGTGGTACGATCATACCTCGGCTACTACGCCGGATCCCATCAGAACTCCGAAGCTAAGCGCCGGTGGGCGAGAGCAGTACTGGGCTGGGTGACCTCCCGGGAAGTCCTCGTGTTGTACCCATTTATGCCCCTTGCTCGGCACGTGCCGGGGGAGGGGCAAGCGGGAAAAAGAAAGGACGATTTTAGCGCGTCCGATTTTTTTTATTTTCGTTTTTTTGCCCAAACAACGACTCAGCGGGGTGGGGGCCCCCCGGGGAGGCTTGCCCGTGCGAAGAAACGCCCCGTGCGCACCACCGTTGGGCGGTTGGAAGCCGCACACGGTCGCGGGGGTGGAGAGCGGAAACGGGCAGCCGGGGGAGGGTGGGGGCGGTTGGATGGGACTGGGGTGTACGGGGGGCAGGGGAGTTGAGGGGGCAAGGGGAGGGGCAGCAACGGGCAGGGGCTGGGCCAGCTGAGGGCACGGAAAAGGGGCGGGCAGAGGGTGAGCAGAGGGGCGAGCGATGCAAGGGAGGCACCATAGGGGGGAAACCAGTTGCACGGAGGTGGGAGGTGAGGGGCGTGCGAGGGGGTGGGAAAGGGGCAGGGAGGGGCGGAATGGGAGGACGTGGGTGGGGGGTGGGGGAGGGGAGTGTGCGTGTGTGTGTGAGAAAGAGAGAGAGAGAGAGAGAGAGAGAGAGAGAGAGAGGGAAAGGGAGGGGGGGAGAGAAGGGTGGGAGGGGGGCTGGTGGTGCGGATGGGCTGATGGTGGCAAGAGGGCAGCAGGGATGGGGAGAAGGGAGCGTAACGAGGGGAACGCAAAGGGCAGGGGGGGAGGAGGGGAGGGGCAGGGAGGGAAGAGGCTGAACGTACAAAGGGGGGAAACGAGGGGCATGGATGGTAGGAAACAAGGGCAGGGGTGCGGGAAATCAAGGGCAGGGAGGGGAGAAGCAATGGGTGAGGGGAAAACAAGGGAGGGGCAGAGGGGGGGCAGGGAGGGAAGAAACGTGGGGCAGGGAGGGGAGAAGCCAAAGACAGGGGCATGGGCAGGCGGGGGCAGGGAGGGAGCAAAGGAGAGGCACGGAGAAAGAAAGGGAGGCGCGGGGAGGGGAGAAACCGGGCGTGGGGGGGCGGAAAATGAGGGGCAGGGCGGGGAGGAGGGAGGGGCAGGGAGGGGAGAAGCTGAGCACACGGAGGGGGGAAAGGTGGGGCAGGGAGGTAGGAAGCCAAGGGCAAGGGGGGGAGAGTGGGGGAGCAGGGAGAGGGGGGAGGTGGGGAGCGGAGAAAGGCGGCGAGGGGCAGGGAGGGGAGAAACCAAGCATAGGGGGGCGAGATACGAGGGGCAGGGTGCGGATTGAGGAGGGGCAGGGAGTGGAGTGGGTCGGCGAGGGGAAGGAAGAGGCGTGCAGCAGAGGAGGGGAGGGGGGAGGAGAAGGTAAACGAGGGGAGCGCACGGGCGGGGAGGAGCGAATGGCGGGCGGTGGGAAACGGCGAGGGGGGCAGGGAGGGTCAAAAGAGGCGGCAAGGGAGCGGGCACGCGGAGGGTGGGGGCGGGGGGGAGCGGATGGCATGAGGAGGCAGGGGGTGTGACTATGAAGGGGGGACCCGGGCAAGGGGTGTGTACCGGTCGGGGCACGGGATTGACGTGGTACGATCATACCTCGGCTACTACGCCGGATCCCATCAGAACTCCGAAGCTAAGCGCCGGTGGGCGAGAGCAGTACTGGGCTGGGTGACCTCCCGGGAAGTCCTCGTGTTGTACCCATTTATGCCCCTTGCTCGGCACGTGCCGGGGGAGGGGCAAGCGGGAAAAAGAAAGGACGATTTTAGCGCGTCCGATTTTTTTTATTTTCGTTTTTTTTGCCCAAACAACGACTCAGCGGGGTGGGGGCCCCCCGGGGAGGCTTGCCCGTGCGAAGAAACGCCCCGTGCGCACCACCGTTGGGCGGTTGGAAGCCGCACACGGTCGCGGGGGTGGAGAGCGGAAACGGGCAGCCGGGGGAGGGTGGGGGCGGTTGGATGGGACTGGGGTGTACGGGGGGCAGGGGAGTTGAGGGGGCAAGGGGAGGGGCAGCAACGGGCAGGGGCTGGGCCAGCTGAGGGCACGGAAAAGGGGCGGGCAGAGGGTGAGCAGAGGGGCGAGCGATGCAAGGGAGGCACCATAGGGGGGAAACCAGTTGCACGGAGGTGGGAGGTGAGGGGCGTGCGAGGGGGTGGGAAAGGGGCAGGGAGGGGCGGAATGGGAGGACGTGGGTGGGGGGTGGGGGAGGGGAGTGTGCGTGTGTGTGTGAGAAAGAGAGAGAGAGAGAGAGAGAGAGGGAAAGGGAGGGGGGGGAGAGAAGGGTGGGAGGGGGGCTGGTGGTGCGGATGGGCTGATGGTGGCAAGAGGGCAGCAGGGATGGGGAGAAGGGAGCGTAACGAGGGGAACGCAAAGGGCAGGGGGGGAGGAGGGGAGGGGCAGGGAGGGAAGAGGCTGAACGTACAAAGGGGGGAAACGAGGGGCATGGATGGTAGGAAACAAGGGCAGGGGTGCGGGAAATCAAGGGCAGGGAGGGGAGAAGCAATGGGTGAGGGGAAAACAAGGGAGGGGCAGAGGGGGGGCAGGGAGGGAAGAAACGTGGGGCAGGGAGGGGAGAAGCCAAAGACAGGGGCATGGGCAGGCGGGGGCAGGGAGGGAGCAAAGGAGAGGCACGGAGAAAGAAAGGGAGGCGCGGGGAGGGGAGAAACCGGGCGTGGGGGGGCGGAAAATGAGGGGCAGGGCGGGGAGGAGGGAGGGGCAGGGAGGGGAGAAGCTGAGCACACGGAGGGGGGAAAGGTGGGGCAGGGAGGTAGGAAGCCAAGGGCAAGGGGGGGAGAGTGGGGGAGCAGGGAGAGGGGGGAGGTGGGGAGCGGAGAAAGGCGGCGAGGGGCAGGGAGGGGAGAAACCAAGCATAGGGGGGCGAGATACGAGGGGCAGGGTGCGGATTGAGGAGGGGCAGGGAGTGGAGTGGGTCGGCGAGGGGAAGGAAGAGGCGTGCAGCAGAGGAGGGGAGGGGGGAGGAGAAGGTAAACGAGGGGAGCGCACGGGCGGGGAGGAGCGAATGGCGGGCGGTGGGAAACGGCGAGGGGGGCAGGGAGGGTCAAAAGAGGCGGCAAGGGAGCGGGCACGCGGAGGGTGGGGGCGGGGGGGAGCGGATGGCATGAGGAGGCAGGGGGTGTGACTATGAAGGGGGGACCCGGGCAAGGGGTGTGTACCGGTCGGGGCACGGGATTGACGTGGTACGATCATACCTCGGCTACTACGCCGGATCCCATCAGAACTCCGAAGCTAAGCGCCGGTGGGCGAGAGCAGTACTGGGCTGGGTGACCTCCCGGGAAGTCCTCGTGTTGTACCCATTTATGCCCCTTGCTCGGCACGTGCCGGGGGAGGGGCAAGCGGGAAAAAGAAAGGACGATTTTAGCGCGTCCGATTTTTTTTATTTTCGTTTTTTTTGCCCAAACAACGACTCAGCGGGGTGGGGGCCCCCCGGGGAGGCTTGCCCGTGCGAAGAAACGCCCCGTGCGCACCACCGTTGGGCGGTTGGAAGCCGCACACGGTCGCGGGGGTGGAGAGCGGAAACGGGCAGCCGGGGGAGGGTGGGGGCGGTTGGATGGGACTGGGGTGTACGGGGGGCAGGGGAGTTGAGGGGGCAAGGGGAGGGGCAGCAACGGGCAGGGGCTGGGCCAGCTGAGGGCACGGAAAAGGGGCGGGCAGAGGGTGAGCAGAGGGGCGAGCGATGCAAGGGAGGCACCATAGGGGGGAAACCAGTTGCACGGAGGTGGGAGGTGAGGGGCGTGCGAGGGGGTGGGAAAGGGGCAGGGAGGGGCGGAATGGGAGGACGTGGGTGGGGGGTGGGGGAGGGGAGTGTGCGTGTGTGTGTGAGAAAGAGAGAGAGAGAGAGAGAGAGAGAGAGGGAAAGGGAGGGGGGGAGAGAAGGGTGGGAGGGGGGCTGGTGGTGCGGATGGGCTGATGGTGGCAAGAGGGCAGCAGGGATGGGGAGAAGGGAGCGTAACGAGGGGAACGCAAAGGGCAGGGGGGGAGGAGGGGAGGGGCAGGGAGGGAAGAGGCTGAACGTACAAAGGGGGGAAACGAGGGGCATGGATGGTAGGAAACAAGGGCAGGGGTGCGGGAAATCAAGGGCAGGGAGGGGAGAAGCAATGGGTGAGGGGAAAACAAGGGAGGGGCAGAGGGGGGGCAGGGAGGGAAGAAACGTGGGGCAGGGAGGGGAGAAGCCAAAGACAGGGGCATAGGGCAGGCGGGGGCAGGGAGGGAGCAAAGGAGAGGCACGGAGAAAGAAAGGGAGGCGCGGGGAGGGGAGAAACCGGGCGTGGGGGGGCGGAAAATGAGGGGCAGGGCAGGGGAGGAGGGAGGGGCAGGGAGGGGAGAAGCTGAGCACACGGAGGGGGGAAAAGGTGGGGCAGGGAGGTAGGAAGCCAAGGGCAAGGGGGGGAGAGTGGAGGGGCAGGGAGAGAGGGGAGGTGGGGAGCGGAGAAAGGCGGCGAGGGGCAGGGAGGGGAGAAACCAAGCATAGGGGGGCGAGATACGAGGGGCAGGGTGCGGATTGAGGAGGGGCAGGGAGTGGAGTGGGTCGGCGAGGGGAAGGAAGAGGCGTGCAGCAGAGGAGGGGAGGGGGGAGGAGAAGGTAAACGAGGGGAGCGCACGGGCGGGGAGGAGCGAATGGCGGGTGGTGGGAAACGGCGAGGGGGGCAGGGAGGGTCAAAAGAGGCGGCAAGGGAGCGGGCACGCGGAGGGTGGGGGCGGGGGGAGCGGATGGCATGAGGGGGCAGGGGGTGTGACTATGAAGGGGGGACCCGGGCAAGGGGTGTGTACCGGTCGGGGCACGGGATTGACGTGGTACGATCATACCTCGGCTACTACGCCGGATCCCATCAGAACTCCGAAGCTAAGCGCCGGTGGGCGAGAGCAGTTATTTATTAATAAGGGAAAGCAAATACAAGCCGATTATAATGGTTTTTCCAAGAGTGGGAAATTTTGGCATAACTAATTCGCTATGAGGACGGTATATATATCTTGTAGGAAGATGGGGAAAGAAAGAAGAAGAAGGAAGAATTAAGGAGTAAGAAGTAGTAGGAAAAAGAAAAGAGTGAGCAACACATATATACCCCGAACAACGACTCAGCGGGGTGGGGGCCCCCCGGGGAGGCTTGCCCGTGCGAAGAAACGCCCCGTGCGCACAACCGTTGGGCGGTTGGAAGCCTGCACACGGTCGCGGGGGTGGAGAGCGGAAACGGGCAGCCGGGGGAGGGTGGGGGCGGTTGGATGGGACTGGGGTGTACGGGGGGCAGGGGAGTTGAGGGGGCAAGGGGAGGGGCAGCAACGGGCAGGGGCTGGGCCAGCTGAGGGCACGGAAAAGGGGCGGGCAAAGGGTGAGCAGAGGGGCGAGCGATGCAAGGGAGGCACCATAGGGGGGAAACCAGTTGCACGGAGGTGGGAGGTGAGGGGCGTGCGAGGGGGTGGGAAAGGGGCAAGGAGGGGCGGAATGGGAGGACGTGGGTGGGGGGTGGGGGAGGGGAGTGTGCGTGTGTGTGTGAGAAAGAGAGAGAGAGAGAGAGAGGGAAAGGCAGGGGGGGAGAGAAGGGTGGGAGGGGGCTGGTGGTGCGGATGGGCTGATGGTGGCAAGAGGGCAGCAGGGATGGGGAGAAGGGAGCGTAACGAGGGGAAAGCAAAGGGCAGGGGGGGAGGAGGGAAGAGGCTGAACCGGTTGGACCAACTGGCCTGTTGGTCCGATGGACCGGTTGGACCAACTGGCCTTTTGGTCCAATGGACCGGTTGGACCAACTGGCCTGTTGGTCCAATGGACCGGTTGGACCAACTAGTCTGTTGGTCAAATGGATCACTTGGACCAACTGGCCTGTTGGTCCAATGGACCTTTTGGACCAACTAGCGGTCGGTTGGTGCAAAGGCCCGGTTGGATCAACTGGCCTATTTGTCCTATGGACCGGTTGAACCAACTAGCCTGTGGGTCCAAGGGACCGGTTGGATCAACTGGCCTGTTGGTCCGATGGACCGGTTGGATCAACTATCTGTTGGTGTGATGGACCGGTTGGACCAACTAGCATGTTTTGTCCTATGGACCGGTTGGACCAACTGGCCAGTTGGTCCGATGGACCGGTTGGACCAACAGGCCTGTTGGTCGAATGAACCAGTTCGACCAACTGGCCTGTTGGTCCAATGGACCGGTTTGACCAACAGGCTTGTTGGTCCAATGGACCGGTTGGATCAACTGGCCTATTGGTCCTATGGACCGGTTGGACCAACTGGCCTGTTGGTCTGATGCACCGGTTGGACCAACTGGCCCTTTGGTCCAATGGACCGGTTGGACCAACTGGCCTGTTGGTCCAATGGACCGGTTGGACCAACCGGTTTCTTGGTCAAATGGACCGCTTGGACCAACTGGCCTGTTGGTCCGATGGACCGATCGGACCAACTGGCCAGTTGGTCTGATAGACGGGTTGGACCAACTGGCCTGTTGGTCCGATGGACCGGTTGGACCAACTGGCCTGTTGGTCCGATGGACCGGTTGGACCAACTGGCCTGTTGGTCGAATGAACCGGTTCGACCAACTGGCCTGTTGGTCCAATGGACCGGTTGGACCAACGGGCCTGTTCGTCCAATGGACCGGTTGGATCATTGGCCTGTTGGTCCAATGGACCGGTTGGACCAAGTGGCCTATTGGTCCTATGGACCAGTTGGACCAACTGGCCTGTTGGTCCGATGGACCGGTTGGACCAACTGGTCTGTTGGTCAAATGGACCGCTTTGACCAAATAGCCTGTTGGTCCAATGGACCTGTTAGACCAACTGGCGGTCTGTTGGTGCGAAGGACCGCTTCGATCAACTGGGCTATTGGTCCTATGGACCGGTTGAACCAACTGTCTTGTTGGTCCAATGGACCGGTTGGACCAACTGGCCTGTTGGTCCGATGGACCGGTTGGACCAACTGGCCTGTTGGTCCGATGGACCGGTTGGACCAACTGGCCTGTTGGTCCGATGGACCGGTTGGACCAACTGGCCTGTTGGTCCAATGGACCGGTTGGACCATTGGCCTGTTGGTCCAATGGACCGGTTGGATCAACTGGCCTCTTGGTCCGATGGACCGGTTTGGACCAACTGGCCTGTTGGTCCGATGGACCGGTTGGATCAACTGGCCTGTTGGTCCAATGGACCGGTTGCATCATTGGCTTGTTAGTCCAATGGACCGGTTCGACCAAATGGCCTGTTGGTCCAATGGACTTGCTGGACAAACTCGTCTGTTGGTGAAATGGACCAGTTGGTACAATGGACCGGTTGGACCAACTGGTCGGTTTTGTCCAATGGACCGGTTGGACCAACTGGCCTGTTGGTCCAATGGACTGGTTGGACCATTGGCTTGTTGGTCCATTGGACCGGTTGGATCAACTGGCCTGTTGGTCCAATGGACCGGTTGGATCAACTGGCCTGTTGGTCCAATGGACCGGTTGGATCAACTGGCCTGTTGGTCCAATGGACGGTTGGATCAACTGGCTTGTTGTCCATTGGACTGGTTCGATCAACTGGCCTGTGCGGAGATAACTAGTGCAACGGGAGCTAGACTGCGGGCTAGGCACTAGGCAAGAGTGATCGTAGCGTTCGTTCGTTCCTTAGTCGAAACACTGCTTGCTAGTTCACGGGGAAAATCGGCAAGAGTTTCACTAGGAAAACATGACAACAAAAGTTCAGAATGATTGCATCAACATTGGCAACACTGACTACATCAGACCTAGCAAGGCTGCTGGTCTACTGCTAGCGCAGCACGGTCGACCGCGTGCCAGCCCGACTTGGTCGACCGCGCTCCTGCAGAGCAGAGTCGCGGCTTGCCAACGTTGCCCGTCCGCGGTGTGCCAACGCTGCAGTAAGTCGGCTGCACAACGTTGCACCCGCCTGACAATGGTGCACCAGCTTCGCAGGTGCGTGCAGCTGGTTGGCGCCCAACTCCCCGTCACATGCCCAGCGCAGACACTTCACCCGTGACGGCGCCCACCAGCCACGTCGACCTCGGGATACACCCCCGAGGTCGTCCTCGCAGACAACATCCCTGGCGACTTTCGCGCACGTCGCCTGGGTATCCTGGTTGACCGGGTATTTCGCGGTCCTCCCGCGGTTTCTTGGCCACCGCGGTCCTCCGAGGTTTCGTGGCTCCACGGTCCCCCGCGATTTCGTGGCTCCCGCGGTCCCCCGCGATTTCGTGGCTCCCACGGTCCACCGCGATTTCGTGGCTCCCACGGTCCACCGCGATTTCGTGGCTCCCACGGTCCACCGCGATTTCGTGGCTCCCACGGTCGGCTCCGCCCAAGCGAGGACGGGGCCAAACACAACTCCCGTTGACACTCCCCTGCCGCGTTCACGCTTGGGCCCCCCCCCCCGGCCCACACGGCAGTACTGCTCGGAGAATAGCCCGTCGGCGTGCACACAACGCACAGCACGCCGGTCACCGCACCAGCCATGCAAAAAGGCATGGCACCTACTGCTGCACGTCGTTGTCTCCGTCGCCCACATGGGCCAGGCGCACTTGGCCGATTGCAACGGAGCACCGGTTTGAAGGCCGGGTAGTGCAGCGCCTTCGTAAGGAAGTCGGCCGGCTGCTCAGCGGTCGGGATGTACTTCAGCGAAAACTTCCCGTGCTTCGCCATGTGCTGCAGCCAGGCCTGTCGCCGTTCCATGTGCTTGAGGTTGCCCGTTAACCCCATGCCCTCGCCGACCGTGATGGCCGACTTGTTGTCCACCCTGAGGACTGTCGGCTTTCCGGCGTCCAGCCGCTGGAACTCCGCGAGGAGGAAACGAAGGCAACGTCCCTCCTTGCCGGCTTCGACGGCCGCCACGTACTCCGACTCGGTCGACGACAGCGTCGCGCACTTGATGCGCTGGCTCAACCAGGAGACCGCGGCCCCTCCGTAGACGAACACGTAGCCGCCCGTGCTCATCCGGTTCTGCTTGTCGCCCGCGTCGTCGGCGTCCACGAAGCCGACCAACTCCAGTGACTCCAGACCACCACCGTACTCCAGGGCGGTGTCTCGCGTGTTGGCGAGGTAGGCGAGGCAGCGGTCGACTTCGCGCCAGTGCTGGTCACTCCTCGCCGTAAGGCCGCTCCCCAACTTGCTGCACGCGAACGCGATGTCCGGCCCTCGTCGTCGTCGCCGCGAACTGCAGCGAGCCGACCTTCTGCCGGTACTCCTCCTCCTCGCGCTCCTGCGCCTCCTCGTCGTCGAATGTCTGCTCCGCGTAGGTGCGACAGAGACCGGCGTCTTCGAAGTGCGCCTGGTCTGCTCCTCGTCGATGAAGCGCCTGCGCAGCTTGTCGGCGTAGCCCTGCTGGTGCAGCCACAGTTTTCGCGAGGCCTGCCGCGCACGATCTCCAGGCCAAGATACTTATGCACCGGCGAAATTTCGCGCAGCTCGAAAGCGGGCCTCCAGCTGCTCCTTCAACTCCTTCAGCATCACGGTGCTGCTGCTCGCGGCGAGAAGGTCGTCGACATAGACCAGCACCTAGCAGGTCACCTTGTCGTCTCCGGCCTTGAAGTACAAAGCCTCCTCGACTTGGCTCTTCTTCCACCCGGCGCCAACCAACACGTCGTTGAGAGCCGTGTACCACAGCAGCGGCGACTGCTTCAGCCCATAGAGGCTCTTCAGCAGCTTGCACACCCGGCCGGTTCAATCGTTGAAGTAGTCCGGCTGGTACATGTACAGCACGCGGTCGAGCTTGCTCTGCAAAAAAGCGTTCTTCATGTCCAGCTGCATCAGGTTTGAGGTCGAGGACAGCGACGATGCTGAGGAAAATCCTCAGCGTGACGTAGCTGCTCACCGGCGCATACGTCTCGTCGTAGTCAGTGCCATACACCTGCGTGAAGCCTTTCACGACCAGCCTCGCCTTTTCGCGCTCGACAGTGTCGTCGATGCGGTACTTCGTTGTCAGCACCCACCGGTTCTTCATCATGTTCACCCCCGGCGGGCGTTCGACCAGCTCCCAAGTGCCCATGTTGATGAAGCTACGAATCTCTTCCTCCATGGCGGCCTTCACCGCCAGGCCCTTCCAGCTCGCCAACGCCTCCTTCACCGTCATGGTCGAAATGTCCCAACGGTGCTCGGGATCGGCGTGCATGTCGGGGTCGAGCTCCGAAAACGCCTCATTGTCCTCGGTGTCATCGTACGCCAGGTCGTCGTCGTCCACATCGTAGACCGTGGTGAAGGCAGTGGGGACGAAGAAGTCGGGTGGCCTCCGAATTCGGCCCGACTTCCGAGGTCCGGGCTGCACCTCCACCACGTCGCTCGATGTGCCTTCATCGAACTGCTCCCTTGTCGTCCGCTCCTCTGAAGCATGCTCCGCGTTCGACTGCTCCCCTGTCGTCCGCTCCTCTAATGCGAGCTCCGCGGTTTCTTCCGTGGGCTTCTTCGCGGTCTCCTCCGCGATCTCCTCCGCGGTCTCGTCCGCGGTCCCCTTTGCGGTTTTCGCGGTGTCTTTCGCGGTGTCCTTCGCGCTCTCCTCCGCGGTGTCCGTCGGCGGGTTGGCCCGCGTCCGCCCCGACGCGGGCCCGAATTCCGACTTCCACACCTCCAGCGACAGAGTTTCGTAGAACACCACGTCCGACGTGGTGACCACTTGATTGTCGGCGAGGTCGAGGAGCTCCCAGCCTTTGCTCTCCTCCGACACGCCGAGGTGAAGGCCCCACCGGGCCTTCGGCTTCAGCTTCCCACCGCGCTGCTGCTCAGGGACGAGAAATTGTGCCATGCAGCCCCACACCCGTGCCAGTGACAGGTCTGGCTTCTGCCTGGTGAGAAGCTGGTACGGCGTCGTCCCCGCGGGCAGCGTCGACCGCTCCAGGCAGTTGCGAACCCAGACGGCCTGCCGCAGAGCGAGATGCCACCAGTGTTGCTGCACGCCCATGTGCAGCAGCATCGTCCGCACTGACTCCACCACCGTCCTCGTCTCCCGCTCCGCCATGCCATTCTGCTGCGGGGTGTAGGGGCATGTCAAGTCGTGGACGATGCCTTTGCTGTCCACGAAGGCAGTGAAGTCCTTGCCGAGGAACTCCCCTCCGCGATCAGAGCGCAGTTGCAGCACCGAATGCTTCGCCTGCCGCTCCACCAGCACCAACCACTTCTAGAACTCCAGCAGCACGTCCGACTTTTTGGCGACCGGCCGCACCCACATGTAGCGGGTCTTGCGGTCCTTCAGCAGCAGGAAGTACAGGCTTCCGTCCTTGGCAGCCACGCGAAATGGCCCGCACAAGTCAATGTGCACGACGGCCAGGACATCGTCGGCTTCGGAGCCGTGGTCGGGGAAGGTGTGCCGCGCCAGCTTCCCGCCGACTCACGAAACACACGGGGAGTCGGCGCCAGACGCCGACGTGAGGTCTAGCCCAGTGGTGACCTCGTGCTTCGCCGAGCTCCGTATCGTGTCCATGCCAACATGCGCAAGCCGGTTGGTTCATTTCTTTTCGCGGTTGGTTTCCTCGACGCGGACGACGGCTGCCGGAACTTCCGCGGCCTCCCTTCGCGTCGTCGTCGGAATCGCTGCGGTCGGGGCACTCGAAGGAGAGGTGATCGGGATCGCCGCACAGCCAGCATTCCCGACGTCGACCTCCTCCACGACCGCCATCCTTGACAGACCTCTGCCTGTCAGCGTCCTTCGCCGGCTTCCCGCCACCGCGGTGACTGCCACCAGACTGCCCGCGCTGTCCCGGGCGACCACCTTGCTTCGCGGGAACCGCGAAATGGACTTGCGCGAGGAGCTCTTGGGACCGCTCAGCCTCCTGCATCGCCTCGTCCTGCAGGATGTACGAGGTCAGTGTGTCCTCGTTGAGCGTCGACCGCGTGCTCGGCGCCATCGACAGCCGCTTCAGCAGATTGTAGCTGCTCGGGAGTCCTTGCATGACGTGCGTGACGTACGAAGCCGTCGAGTATTCCGCGCCAGCCATCCGAATGGTGGCGAGAATTCGCCGAGCTCGATTACAGTAGTCAGTCGCGGACTCCTCGTCGCCCATACGCAGGTGCGTCAGCTGCCCCTCAAGCTGGGCGATGACCAAGTCGTCGGTGACCTGGTAAGTTGACTCGATGAAATGCCACGCCCGGTGGCCAGCGTCGAGGTACTCCCTGCACGACTTCAGGGCGATCTGTACGCCCAGCGAGCAGGCACCGCGAAATGACCGTAAAGGTTAGCAGCTGCACGGCGCGAAATTCCACTCGCAGGTCGGGGTAGTGCTCCTCCGGCGTTGCCACGGTCCCGCGGGCGAAGCCCATCAGCCCGGCCATCTCCAGCTAGGCTCGATGGCTTCCTTCCACGTGAGGATGTCGGGACGACCGACCAGCAGAGGGGTGACCGAGATCCTGTCTGGCGTAAACTTGAAGTAGCCGTAGCTTGGCGCAATTCCTCCCGCGGTCACGTGTGTCGCCGACATCGGCGCCAATTCACTTCGTGTGCCTCCGACGTAGTTTCGCGGGGCCCCTGCAGCCGCGGACGACTACATCCCTCGCGCTTGAACGCCGCCGACTTCATCGGCGTGAATCACACCTCGCTGCCTCGATGTGCCTCCCGCGCTGCTGCCGACTTGGCCACCACCCGCGTTGACGTCCGCGTCGACGCCGCCCGCGTTGTTCACCGGTCGAGGAGACGCAGGCCGAGAAGGAGGGTGCTCTGTCGCCCACAAGGAGCGGATGCCAGCCTCGACGACCGTCTAGGGGATGTCGCCATACTCGTTGGCCTCGTGCTTTCTCCTCGCGCTCTCCAGCAGTGCCTCCAGGGTGTCCACCACCCCTGCGTCACCTACGGCTCCTACCATAGTGAATACCGCACAGCTGCCGGTGTAACACGATAGGGAAGTGCAAAGTCGGCTAAATCGAAGGTGCCTTCGCGGTGTCGTCCACGTTCACCGCACCATGCAGCGATAACTAGACTGCGGGCTAGGCACGAGGCAAGAGTGATCGTAGCGTTCGTTCGTTCCTTAGTCGTTTTCACGGGGAAAATCGGCAAGAGTTTCACTAGGAAAACATGACAACAAAAGTTCAGAATGATTGCATCAACATTGGCAACACTGACTACATCAGACCTAGCAAGGCTGCTGGTCTACTGCTAGCGCAGCACGGTCGACCGCGTGCCAGCACGACTTGGTCGACCGCGCTCCAGCAGAGCAGAGTCGCGGCTTGCCAACGTTGCCCGTCCGCGGTGTGCCAACGCTGCAGTAAGTCGGCTGCACAGCGTTGCACCCGCCTGACAATGGTGCACCAGCTTCGCAGGTGCGTGCAGCTGGTTGGCGCCCAACTCCCCGTCACATGCCCAGCGCAGACACTTCACCGGTGACGGCGCCCACCAGCCACGTCGACCTCGGGATACCACCCCCGAGGTCGTCCTCGCAGACAACATCCCCGGCGACTTTCGCGCACGTCGCCCGGGTATCCTGGTTGACCGGGTATTTCGCGGTCCTCCCGCGGTTTCTTGGCCACCGCGGTCCTCCGCGGTTTCGTGGCTCCACGGTCCCCGACGATTTCGTGGCTCCCACGGTCCACCGCAATTTCATGGCTCCCACGGTCCACCGCGATTTCGTGGCTCCCACGGTCCACCACGATTTCGTGGCTCCCACGGTCAGCTCCGCCCAAGCGAGGACGGGGCCAAACACAACTCCCGTTGACAGCCTGTTGGTCCAATGGACCGGTTGGACCAACTGGCCGGTAGGTCGAATGAACCGGTTGGACCAACTGGCCTGTTGGTCGAATGAACCGGTTGGACCAACTGGTCTGTTGGTCCGATAAACCGGTTAGACCAACTACCTGTTGGTTCGATGGACCGGTTGGACCAGCTAGCCTGTTTTGTCCTATGGACCGGTTGGACCAACTGGCCTGTTGGTCCGATGGACCGGTTGGACCAACAGGCCTGTTGGTCCGATGGACCGGTTGGATCAACTGGCCTGTTGGTCGAATGAACTTGTTCGATCAACTGGCCTGTTGGTCCAATGGACCGGTTTGGACCATTAGCCTGTTGGTCCAATGGACCGGTTGGATCAACTGGCCTGTTGGTCCAATGGACCGGTTGGATCAACTGGCCTGTTGGTCCAATGGACCCGGTTGGATCATTGGCTTGTTAGTCCAATGGACCGGTTCGACCAAATGGCCTGTTGGTCCAATGGACTTGCTAGACCAACTCGTCTGTTGGTCAAATGGACCGGTTGGTCCAATGGACCGGTTGGACCAACTGGCCGGTTGGTCCAATGGACCGGTTGGACCAACTGGCCTGTTGGTTCAATCGACCGGTTCAACCAACTGGCCTGTTGGTCCAATGGACCGGTTGGACCAACTGGCCTGTTGGTCGAATAAACCGGTTAGACCAACTACCTGTTGGTTCGATGGACCGGTTGGACCAACTAGCCTGTATTGTCCTATGGACCGGTTGGACCAACTGGCCTGTTGGTCCGATGGACCGGTTTGGACCAACTGGCCTGTTGGTCCGATGGACCGGTTGGATCAACTCGCCTGTTGGTCAAATGAACCGGTTCGACCAACTGGCCTGTTGGTCCAATGGATCCGGTTGGATCAACTGGCCTGTTGGTCCAATGGACCGGTTGGATCAACTGGCCTGTTGGTCCAATGGACCGGTTGGATCATTGGCTTATTAGTCCAATGGACCGGTTCGACCAAATGGCCTGTTGGTCCAATGGACTTGCTGGACCAACTCGTCTGTTGGTCAAATGGACCGCTTGGACCAACTGGCCCGTTGGTCCAATGGACCGGTTGGATCAACTGGCCTGTTGGTCCAATGGACCGGTTGGATCATTGGCTTATTAGTCCAATGGACCGGTTCGACCAAATGGCCTGTTGGTCCAATGGACTTGCTGGACCAACTCGTCTGTTGGTCAAATGGACCGCTTGGACCAACTGGCCTGTTGGTCCAATGGACCGGTTGGACCAACTGGCTTGTTGGTCAAATGGACCGGTTGGACCAACTGGCTTGTTGGTCAAATGAACCAGTTAGACCAATTGCCCTTTTTGTCCAGTGGATCGGTTGGATCATTGGCCTATTGGTCCAATGTACCGGTTGGACAAACTGGCCTGTTGGTCCGATGGACCAATTGGACCAACTGGCTTGTTGGTCCGATGGACCGGTTGGACCAACTGGCCCGTTGGTCTGATGGACCGTTTCGACCAACTGGCCTGTTGGTCCGATGGACCGGTTGGACCAATAGGCCTGTTGGACCGATGGACCAATTGGACCACCTGGCCTGTAAGTCCGATGGACCGGTTGGACCACCTGGCCTGTAAGTCTCATGGACCGGTTGGACCAACTGGCCTGTTGGTCCGATGGACCGGTTGGACCAACTGGCCTGTTGGTCCAATGGACTGGTTGGACCATTGGCCTGTTGGTCAAATGGACCGGTTGGATCAACTGGCCTGTTGGTCCAATGGACCGGTTGGATCAACTGGCCTGTTGGTCCAATGGACCGGTTGGATCATTGGCTTATTAGTCCAATGGACCGGTTCGACCAAATGGCCTGTTGGTCCAATGGACTTGCTGGACCAACTCGTCTGTTGGTCAAATGGACCGCTTGGACAAACTGGCCTGTTGGTCCAATGGACCGGTTGGGACCAACTGGCTTGTTGGTCAAATGGACCGGTTGGACCAACTGGCCTGTTGGTCCGATGGACCGGTTGGACCAACTGGCCTGTTGGTCAGATGGACCGGTTGGACCAACTGGCCTGTTGGTCCGATGGACCGGTTGGACCAACTGGCCTGTTGGTCCAATGGACCGGTTGGACCAACTGGCCTGTTGGTCAAATGGACCGTTTGGACCAACTGGCTTGTTGGTCAAATGAACCAGTTAGACCAATTGCCCTTTTTGTCCAATGGATCGGTTGGATCATTGGCCTATTGGTCCAATGTACCGGTTGGACAAACTGGCCTGTTGGTCCGATGGACCAATTGGACCAACTGGCTTGTTGGTCCGATGGACCGGTTGGACCAACTGGCCCGTTGGTCTGATGGACCGTTTCGACCAACTGGCCTGTTGGTCCGATGGACCGGTTGGACCAACAGGCCTGTTGGTCCGATGGACCAATTGGACCACCTGGCCTGTAAGTCCGATGGACCGGTTGGACCACCTGGCCTGTAAGTCTCATGGACCGGTTGGACCAACTGGCCTGTTGGTCCGATGGACCGGTTGGACCAACTGGCCTGTTGGTCCGATGGACCGATTGGATAAACTGGCCTGTTGGTCCGATGGACCGGTTGGACCAACTGTCCTTTTGGTCCGATGGACCGGTTGGACCAACTGGCCTGTTGGTCCGATGGACGGGTTGGACCAACTGGCCTGTTGGTCTGATGGACCGTTTGGACCAACTGGCCTGTTGGTCCGATGGACCGGTTGGACCAACTGTCCTGTTGGTCCGATGGACCGGTTGGACCAACTGGCCTGTTGGTCCGATGGACCGGTTGGACCAACTGGCCTGTAAGTCCGATGGACCGGTTGGACCAACTTTCCTGTTGGTCCAATGCGACCGGTTTGACCAGCTGGCCTGTTGGTCCGATGGACCGTTTGGACCAACTGGCCTGTTGGTCCGATGGACCGGTTGGACCAACTGGCCTGTTGGTCCGATGGACCGATTGGATAAACTGGCCTGTTGGTCCGTATGGACCGGTTGGACCAACTGGCCTGTTGGTCCGATGGACCGGTTGGACCAACTGGCCTGTTGGTCCGATGGACCGGTTGGACCAACTGTCCTGTTGGTCCGATGGACCGGTTGGACCAACTGGCCTGTTGGTCCGATGGACCGGTTGGACCAACTGGCCTGTAAGTCCGATGGACCGGTTGGACAACTTTCCTGTTGGTCCAATGGACCGGTTTGACCAGCTGGCCTGTTGGTCCGATGGACCGGTTGGACCAACTGGCCTGTTGGTCCGATGGACCGGTTGGACCAACTGTGCCCTGTTGGTCCGATGGACCGTTTGGTCCAGCTGGCTTGTTGGTCCGATGGACCGGTTTGGACCAACTGGCCTGTTGGTCCGATGGACCGGTTGGACCAACTGGCCTGTTGGTCCGATGGACCGGTTGGACCAACCGCCTGTTGGTCCGATGGACCGGTTGGACCCAACTGTCCTTTTGGCCAATGGACCGGTTGGGACCAACGGGCCTGTTTGTCCAATGGACCGATTGGACCAACTAGCCTTTTGGTCCCATGGACCGGTTGGACCAACTGTCCTGTTGGTCCGATGGACCGGTTGGACCAACTGTCCTGTTGGTCCGATGGACTGGTTCGACCAACTGTCCTGTTGGTCCGATGGACCGGAGGGACCAACTGTCCTTTTGGTCCAATGGACCGGTTGGACCAACTGGCCTGTTGGTCCATGGACCGGTTGGACCAACGGGTCTGTTGGTCAAAGGACCGCTTGGACCAGCTCGCTTGTTGTCCATGGACCGGTTAGACCAACTACCTGTTGGTCCGATGAATCGGTTGGACCAACTGGCCTTTTTGTCCAATGGACCGGTTGGACCAACTGGCCTGTTGGTCCAATGGACCGGTTGGAACAACGGGCCTGTTGTCCAATGGACCGAT
>CANJKZ010001088.1:0-40223 GCA_947471745.1 Closterium sp. Naga37s-1 | reverse complement strand
CCTAGGGGTGCTGAGCCTGGGGGTGCTGAGCCTAGGGGTGCTGAGCCTGGGGGTGCTGAGCCTGGGGGGTGCTGAGCCTGGGGGTGCTGAGCACTGGGGTTGCTGAGCCTAGGGGTGCTGAGCCTGGGGGTGCTGAGCCTTAGGGTGCTACGTCTGGGGGTGCTGAGCCTAGGGTGCTACGCTGGGGGTGCTGAGCCTGGAGGTGCTTCGCCTGGAGGTTCTTCGTAGTGCTTCGTCTCGCCGGGAGCCACTTTCTCCACAGGAGCTGCGTGAGTGGTTTGCCCGGCGCTGGAGGCGTGCTGCTGGTGCTGGAGGTCCTTCGGATGCTGAGGGTGCTGCTTGTCGCGGGTCCCAGAGGTGTTCGTCCTGGGGTGCGCTGGAGCTGGTGCTGCTGACGGTTGCTTGCGCTGAGACTACCGCTGGCAGTCCTACTGGGGGTGCTCTGGTGCCTGCAGGAGGTTCTGGAGCTACTGGTGGTGCTGCTGGAGCGGGCGGTGCTCCTGCTGAGGGTTCTGGTGCTGTCCCGGCTGCTTCTAGGCGTCGCGCGCGGGCCTCGACCGTACTTCGTGCCACTTCTGCAGCAGGTTCTGGTCTTCCACCCTCTACTGGTCCTCCTCCTCCCTTAGAGTGTCCACAGCCTGTCTCGTCCCAGCTACAGTTGCAGCCTACCTCTCCTTTGCCTGCTCCTTCTCCCTACACTGGTCCTACTGGAGGTCTGGCTGAGCGTCGTGAGCCTGCGTCTCGCCCTGCGTCGCCTGTCCGTGCTGCTCGCACTAGTGGTCGCGGTTCGCGTCAGCGTCCTCCTCCTGTCCCTGGCACGCACCGGATGTCTCTGCGTCCGTCCACTGCTCCTCTGCGTGCCCCTTTGCCTTCTCCTCCTGAGTCCTCTCTTCCTGCTCTTGCCGACCCGGAGTCGGACTCTCTTCGTGCTGCCAGTCCTACTGTCACGCGTCTCCTTGCTACTGTTGTCACTGACCCTTCTTTCGAGTCTACTGCTGCGTCTGCTCTCGTTACTGAGCTCGTCGACTTTGCTGCTCGCTGTCGCTTAGACTACGCTGCTAGTCTTGTCGCTGAGTCTGAGTCTGTCTGTCCTCCGTCCGTCGGGGGTGAGTGTGCCCTTGGCACGGACGTCCTTGAGGACAGGCAGGAGGAGTTCCAGTGTCTGGCAGCTGCCTCACCTCATCTCGTGTCCGTACTGCTTACCCCTGAGGGAGACCCGGATGCACTTGACATCCCGACTCCGCGCTCTTACGCGGAGGCGATAGAGGGTCCCTACTCCTCTCAGTGGCAGGCAGCTATGGATGCAGAGATGGCTTCCTGGAAGTCCACAGGCACCTACGTTGACGCTGTCCCCCCTCCTGGGGCGAACATCGTCAGTGGCATGTGGATCTTCAGGGTGAAGCGGCCGCCGGGTTCTCCGCCTGTCTTCAAGGCGCGTTACGTGGCTCGTGGCTTCAGTCAGCGGCAGGGAGTTGACTACTTTCAGACCTTCTCCCCCACCCCGAAGATGACCACTCTTCGGGTACTGCTGCACGTTGCTGCTCACCGTGACTACGAGCTGCACTCTCTTGACTTCAGCACAGCTTTCTTGCAGGGCAGCCTGCACGAGGAGATCTGGCTGCGTCGCCCACCTGGCTTCACTGGGTCTTTCCCTTCTGGTACCCAGTGGAGTCTCCGGCCTCCAGTCTACGGTCTCCGCCAGGCGCCACGTGAGTGGCACGACACACTGAGGACTACACTTGCGGCTCTTGGGTTTGCTCCTTCTACTGCCGACCCGTCGCTGTTTCTACGCACCGACACCTCTCTGCCGCCGTTCTACATCCTCGTGTACGTCGACGACTTGGTCTTTGCCACAGCTGACACTGCTGGACTCGCCCACGTGAAGTCCGAGCTGCAGAAGAGACACACGTGCACAGACCTGGGTGAACTGCGCAGCTACCTTGGCTTGCAGATCACCCGGGACAGAGCACGCCGCACCATTACCCTGACTCAGTCACACATGGTGCAGCAGGTCCTTCAGCGCTTCGGCTTCACGTACTCCTCGCCTCAGGCCACTCCTCTGTCTACTCGCCACTCGCTCTCAGCTCTGCCTTCGGATGAGTCCGTAGAGTCGAGTGGCCCGTACCCAGAGCTTGTTGGCTGCCTCATGTACCTGATGACCTGCACACGACCTGACCTTGCATACCCTCTTAGCATTCTGGCACGCTATGTTGCTCCTGGAGACACAGACCAGAGCACATGGCTGTGTCAGAACATTATATAGCTTATGCTGTTGTGTAGGCTATAGTGGGGTATCCCATAGGGGGTACAACCCAATTAGGGTTTCCTATATGTACTCACTTCATTCATAGTTCATTCATCCTCGTTCTTCATTCTTCTCATGGTATCGAGCAGGTTCCCTAGTGGGAACTGTTCTAGGGCCCACCGTTTTTTTTCCTGCATCCGGAGCCGCACTCTGCCCCTACCCGAGTCGCGCTCCCCTCTCTCTTGGCCCTATTGGCCCCTTTAGCCGCCCGTCACGGCCCTTAGACGCCCGCGTGCCGCCCGTCCCGGCCCCTTAGACGCCCGCGCGCCGCCCGTACCCGGCCCCTAGACGCCCGTGCGCCACCGGCCCGGCCCCCTAGACGCCCGCGCGCCGCCCGTCCCGGCCCCTAGACGCCCCGCGCAGCCGCCCGTCCCCGGCCCCTAGACGTCCGCGCGCGCCCGTCCCGGCCCCTCGACGCCCGCGCGCCGCCCGTCCCGGCCCCTCGACGCCCGCGCGCCGCCCGTCCCGGCCCCTCGCCGCCCGTGAGCCGCCCGTCCCGGCCCCTAGACGCCCGCGCGCCTCCCGTCCCGGCCCCTAGACGCCCGCGCGCCGCCCGTCCCGGCCCCTTGACGCCCAAGCGCCGCCCGTCCCGGCCCCTAGACGCCCGCGCGCCACCCGGCCCGACCCCTAGACGCCCGCGCGCCGCCCGTCCCGGCCCCTCGACGCCCGCGCGCCGCCCGTCCCGGCCCCTCGACGCCCGCGCGCCGCCCGTCCCGGCCCCGCGCCGCCCGTGAGCCGCCCGTCCCGGCCGCGCACCGCAGTCCCGGCCCCACGCCGCCCGTCCCAGCCGCGCGCCGCCGTCTTGGTCCCCACGCCGCCTGTGCCGCTGAGGAGCTGAGCCGCCCGAGCCGGCCGAGCCGCCCGCACCGCCCGAGCAGCCCGAGCCGTGCTGCCCCTCAGCAGCACAACCGAGCCGCCCGACAGCAGAGCAGCCGAGCCGCCCAGCAGCCGAGCCGCTCAACAACCGAGCCGCCCAGCAGCCGAGCCGCCCAGCAGCCGTGCCGCCCAGCAGCGGAGCCGCCGAGCCGCCGAGCCGCCCAGCAGCCGAGCCGCCGAGCCGCCGCGCCGCCCTCCTTCCGGGCCGCCCGACCTGTCCAGTCTGGTGAGCACAGCGCCCTTTTACTGCACTGCCCTCACCCTACTGTTTGCGCTGCCAGTCGTCTAGGGTCATGGCTACCCTAGTGTTCTAGTCTTTGACGCTGAGGGTCGGGCCATTGACTTTGAGGTCTGGGTGGATGACCTGCAGCTGTTCTTACAGTGCGATAGGGCAGATGGTCTCTCTCTCTTTGACCTCACCTCTGGCGCCTCCACTGCCCCTGCTGCTGACGCCGACGCCACTGTTCGCTCCCAGTGGGCCACGCGCGACGCTGCTGCACGTCTTGCTGTGCGTCGCCACCATCCCTACCTCCGAGCGTGCACACTTTAGTCAGTACAAGAGTGCTCAGACCTTGTACGACGCTGTAGTTGCGCGCTACTCCTCCCCTGCCACTGCTGCACTGAGCCGTCTCATGCTACCGTACCTCTTTCCTGACCTTGCTGCCTTTCCCACAGTCGCTGACCTCATTACGCACCTCCGCACTAGTGACACTCGCTACCGCACTGCACTCCCTCCTGACTTCTGCGCCAAGAACCCCCCCCCCATGTACATCACTCTTTACTACATAGTCACTCGCCTTCCTGACTCCCTTCGCGTAGTCAGGGACCACTTTCTCTCTGTCTGTCCCACCACTCTCACTGTTGACCTCCTCGAGAAGTCCCTCCTAGCGGCCGAGAAGAGCATAGTCGCTGTAGGGGCCTCTCGTGGTGACCCGCGCACCCCCATCTTTGAGGGGTGTTCCCCCTCCCCCCTTCTGCCCTCTGTTGCCTCTGCTGCTGCGGCCGACCTCCTTGGTCTTGAGTCGGTCGGTGTGGCGTCTGCCCCTACTGGGAGACGCCGCTCTGGCAAGGGCAAGGGGGGCAAGGGCGCTGGAGGAGCGAGCGGGGGCGGTGGGGGTGGAGGTGGCGGCAGTAGGGGGAGTGGGGGTGGCGGTGGGAGTGGAGGTGGGGGTGGAGGAGTCGGTGGCGGCAGTGGAGGCGGAGGTGTCGGCGGCGGTGGCAGTGGGAGCGGGGGTGGCGGAGGTGGCGGCGGCGGAGGCGGAGGTGGAGGCGGCGGCAGTAGCGGAGGCGGCGGAGGCGGCGGAGGCGGCGGGGGGTGGAGGTGGTGCTGGTCGCGGGTCTTCGCAGAGGAGTGGCCCCGGTGGTGGCTCGCGCCAGCAGCAGCAGCGTGGTCGTGACACCTTGTCCCCTCAGCAGCTTCGTGAGTGGTACACTGCGCGTCAGCGAGGTGGGGGTTTTGGTCCGTGCTCCTACGTTTTGCGCACCGGCGACCGTGCGGGTGAGCAGTGTGGGGGTCCCCACCCCACTCAGCGCTGCTTTGGCCGCCTGACGGACGCGTGGCGTCACCAGTTCCCGGAGGCCTCAGAGATCCCTCGTTGGGATGACCTGTCCAGGGCGGGTGTTGCCATCTATGATCTTGACTTTGATGCTATTCTCTCTGCCATGTATGCTGTGTCTATTAGTGATGAGGGTGACTGTTACCGGTGTCTCCCGCCCGATCCGGGTATTGAGACTGCTGCTCTAGGTCCTGGTGAGGCTACTGCCCTAGGTGCTTGCGACGCTGCTGCTCTAGGTGCTCGTGTGTCTGCGTCCTCAGGTACTGGTGAGTCTGCGCTCTCAGGTACTACGTCGGCTTCGGCCTCCCTCACCTTCACCCTTGACTCTGGGGCGTCTCGCTCCTTCTTTCGGGACCGCACCACACTCACACCGCTGAGTCGACCGGTTGCAGTGTCTCTGGCTGACCCCTCTGGGGGTCCTGTCCTGTCTCGCTTCTCCACAGTCCTCCCGTGTCCGGCGGCTCCCTCTGGCACCCTGTCTGGTCTCTACCTCCCCTCGTTCTCTACGAACCTGGTGAGTGGTGCTGACCTACAGGATGCGGGTGTACACCAGTTCACTCCTGCGCGTCAGCGGGTGACGCACTGTAAAGAGGCTCGCACAGGCCGACACCTGGCTACGTTTACCCGTCAGCCGGGGTCGAGCCTGTACACACTGACCACTGCGTCTCCTCCCGTTACTGAGTCTGGTAGAGTCGCTTCGTCGGGTCAGGTGTTTGCTGCAGCGTCCAGGTCTGGTCCTGAGTCTGCCCCCTGTTCGTGTCGCCTCCTGTCTCACGAGACTCTCCTCTGGCACCACCGCCTTGGTCACCCCTCCCTGCTTCGTCTCCGAAGCATGGCCTCCCGTGTCCTTGTCTCTGGTCTTCCCCGGTCCCTCCCTCCCCTTCCTCCGGGGCCTGGCCCTACCTGCGTCCCCTGTGTCGAGGGGCGGCAGCGGGCTGCCCCTCACTCCTCCCAAGTTTCCTCCGACAGAGGCCCCACTGCAGACGCTTCACATGGACGTGTGGGGCCCGGCCCGCGTCCGTGGGCAGGGTCACGAGCGCTACTTCCTGCTCGTTGTTGACGACTACTCGCGTTACACCGCAGTCTTCCCCTTGCGCGGCAAGGGTGATGTCACTGAGGTGCTGATCGACTGGATCCGCGCAGCTCGTCTCCAGCTCAGGCAGAGCTTTGGCTCCGACTTTCCTGTTCTGCGTCTGCACTCGGACAGAGGCGGAGAGTTCTCCTCTGGCCTTCTGCGAGCCTACTGTCGTGCACGAGGCATCCGTCAGACCTTCACGCTCCCGGACTCTCCGCAGCAAAATGGGATTGCTGAGCGCCGCATTGGCATGGTCATGGACGTCGCTCGTACGTCTATGATGCATGCGGCTGCCCCCCATTTTCTGTGGCCGTTTGCGGTGAGGTACGCGGCACATCAGATCAACCTTCACCCCAGGGTCTCCAGGCCGGAGACCTCCCCAGCCTTGCTGTGGACCGGGAAGGTGGGCGATGCGTCGGCGTTCCGGGTCTGGGGATCTCGGGCGTTTGTCCGCGACTTGTCTGCGGACAAACTGTCCCCTCGTGCTGCTCCTTGCGTCTTCCTGGGGTTCCCCCCAGACGCGCCTGGGTGGCAGTTCTACCACCCCACCTCTCGCCGTGTTCTGTCCTCTCAGGACGTCACGTTCGACGAGTCGGTACCCTACTACCGCCTCTTCCCCTACCGCACTCCGTCCCCCCCCCCGCCCCCGCTCTTCCTTGTACCAGGTCCCCCCCCGGTAGACCCCCTCCCCCCTCAGGGTCCTGCCCCTTCAGGTGTGTCCCAGGTAGACGCAGTCGAGCCTGTCGAGGTCACTGGTGATTCTGGTGCTGCTGGGGGTGCTGAGCCTGGGGGTGCTGGGCCTGGGGGTGCTGGGCCTGGGGGTACTGAGCCTGGGGGTGCTGAGTCTGGGGGTGCTGAGCCTGGGGGTGCTGAGCCTGGGGGTGCTGAGCCTGGGGGTGCTGAGCCTGGGGGTGCTGAGTGTGGGGGTGCTACGCCTGGGGGTGCTTTGCCTGGGGGTGCTGGACCTGGGAGTGCTGCGCCTGGAGGTCCTCCGCCTCGAGTTTCTACGCGTGCTTTGTCTCGCCGGGAGCCACTCTCTCCACAGGAGCTGCGCGAGTGGTTTGCCCGGCGCTGGAGCCGTGCTGCTGGTGCTGGAGGTTCGTCGGCTCCTGAGGGTGCTGCTGTTGCGGGTCCCGGAGGTGCTCGTACTGGGAGTACTGGAGCTGCTGGGCCTGCGGGTTCGACTGGAGCTGGTGCTGCTGAGGGTGTTGGCGCTGAGACTACCACTGGCGGTCCTGCTGGGGGTGCTCCTGGTGTTGCTCGAGGTTCTGGAGCTACTGGAGGTGCTGCTGGAGCGGGTGCTCCTGCTGGGGGTACTGGTGCTGTCCCTGCTGTTTCTGGCGTAGCTACGCGGCCTCGACCGTACTTCGTTCCACTCCTGCAGCAGGTTCTTGGTCTTCCGCCCTCTCCTGGTCGTCCTTCTCTCTTGGAGGGTCCACAGCCTGTCCCGTCACGGTCACTGCTACAGCCTACCTCCCCTTTGCCTGCTCCTTCTCCCTACACTGGTCCTACTGGAGGTCTTACTGAGCGTCGTGAGCCTGCGTCTCGCCCTGCGTCGCCTGTCCGTGCTGCTCGCGCTAGTGGTCGTGGTTCGCGTCAGCGTCCTCCTCCTGTCCCTGGCACGCACAGGATGTCTCTGCGTCCGTCTACTGCTCCTCTGCGTGCCCCTTTGCCTTCTCCTCCTGAGTCCTCTCTTCCTGCTCTTCCCGACCCTGCGTCGGACTCTCTTCGTGCTGCCAGTCCTACTGTCACGCGTCTCCTTGCTACTGTCGTCTCTGACCCTTCCTTCGAGTCTACTGCTGCGTCTGCCCTAGTTACTGAGCTCGTCGACTTTGCTGCTCGCTGTCGCCTAGACTACGCTGCTAGTCTTGTCGCTGAGTCTGGGTCTGCCTGTCCTCCGTCAGTCGGGGGTGAGTGTGCCCTTGGCACGGACGTCCTTGAGGACAGGCAGGAGGAGTTCCAGTGTCTGGCAGCTGCTTCACCTCATCTCGTGTCTGTACTGCTTACCCCTGAGGGAGACCCGGATGCACTTGACATCCCGACTCCGCGCTCTTACGCGGAGGCGATAGAGGGTCCCTACTCCTCTCAGTGGCAGGCAGCTATGGATGCAGAGATGGCTTCCTGGAAGTCCACAGGCACCTACGTTGACGCTGTCCCCCCTCTTGGGGCGAACATCGTCAGTGGCATGTGGATCTTCAGGGTGAAGCGGCCGCCGGGTTCTCCTGCCTGTCTTCAAGGCACGTTACGTGGCTCGTGGCTTCAGTCAGCGACAGGGAGTTGACTACTTTCAGACCTTCTCCCCCACCCCGAAGATGACCACTCTTCGGGTGCTGCTACACGTTGCTGCTCACCGTGACTACGAGCTGCACTCTCTCGACTTCAGCACTGCTTTCTTGCAGGGCAGCCTGCACGAGGAGATCTGGCTGCGCCGCCCACTTGGCTTCACTGGGTCTTTCCCTCCTGGTACCCAGTGCAGTCTCCGGCGTCCAGTCTACGGTCTCCGCCAGGCGCCACGTGAGTGGCACGACACACTGAGGACTACGCTTGCGGCTCTTGGGTTTGCTCCTTCTACTGCCGACCCGTCGCTGTTTCTACGCACCGACACCTCTCTGCCGCCGTTCTACATCCTCGTGTACGTCGACGACTTGGTCTTTGCCACAGCTGACACTGCTGGACTCGCCCACGTGAAGTCCGAGCTGCAGAAGAGACACACGTGCACAGACCTGGGTGAACTGCGCAGCTACCTTGGCTTGCAGATCACCCGGGACAGAGCACGCCGCACCATTACCCTGACTCAGTCACACATGGTGCAGCAGGTCCTTCAGCGCTTCGGCTTCACGTACTCCTCGCCTCAGGCCACTCCTCTGCCTACTCGCCACTCACTCTCAGCTCTGCCTTCGGATGAGTCCGTAGAGTCGAGTGGCCCGTATCCAGAGCTTGTTGGCTGCCTCATGTACCTGATGACCTGCACACGACCTGACCTTGCATACCCTCTTAGCATTCTTGCACGCTATGTTGCTCCTGGGAGACACCGACCAGAGCACATGGCTGCAGCGAAGAGGGTGTTGCGATACTTGTGCAGTACGTCGGGCATGGGGCTAGTGCTTGGAGGGCGGAGTCCAGTGGTCCTCACTGGGCATGCGGACGCTTCTTGGGCTGACGACCAGGCTACGCAGCGGTCGTCGCAGGGTTACACCTTCAGTCTTGGTTCCGGCTCTGTCTCGTGGCGAGCTACTCGCTCGTCCTCTGTTCTCGGCTCCAGTTGTGAGGCTGAGATCTACGCCGGGGCCATGGCTGCACAGGAGCTTCGCTGGCTCACCTACCTGCTGACTGACCTTGGAGAGCCGCCTCGTTCTCCTCCAGTGCTGTACGTAGACAACAAGGCCATGCTGGCCTTGTGTCGAGAGCAGCGCTTGGAGCACAGAACGAAGCACATTGCTCTCCGTTACTTTCTTGCTCGTGAGCTGCAGCAGCGTGGTCAGTTGCGACTTGCGTACGTGGCCTCTCAGGCCAACACTGCTGATGTGTTCACCAAGGCACTTGCGCCTTGTGACCATCAGCGTTTCTGCACTCAGCTGGGTCTTGTACCTGTCTTGCCTCACTTGCTCTTCTCTTGACCTTGCTCGTACTGTCACATATATATACCTGCTCTTGCTTGTCTAGCTCTATATATATATGTGTACTCCTGCATGTGAACTGGCCTTGTGGCCTTGTCGTTGTGCTCGGACTGTGTGGTGACTTTGTGATCCACCCTGAGCTTGCTCTGCTTTGCTTGACTGGTCTTGTGACCCCTTGTTCCCCCACTTTGCCTATGGGGGTGTGTCAGAACATTATATAGCTTATGCTGTTGTGTAGGCTATAGTGGGGTATCCCATAGGGGGTACAACCCAATTAGGGTTTCCTATATGTACTCACTTCATTCATAGTTCATTCATCCTCGTTCTTCATTCTTCTCAGGCTGCAGCGAAGAGGGTGTTGCGCTACTTGTGCAGTACGTCGGGCATGGGGCTAGTGCTTGGAGGGCGGAGTCCAGTGGTCCTCACTGGGCACGCGGACGCTTCTTGGGCTGACGACCAGGCTACGCAGCGGTCGTCACAGGGTTACACCTTCAGCCTTGGTTCCGGCTCTGTTTCGTGGCGGGCTACTCGCTCGTCTTCTGTTCTTGGCTCGAGTTGTGAGGCTGAGATCTACGCCGGGGCCATGGCTGCACAGGAGCTTCGCTGGCTCACCTACCTGCTGACCGACCTTGGAGAGCCGCCTCGTTCTCCTCCAGTCCTGTACGTAGACAACAAGGCCATGCTGGCCTTGTGTCGAGAGCAGCGACTGGAGCACAGAACAAAGCACATTGCTCTCCGCTACTTCCTTGCTCGTGAGCTACAGCAACGTGGTCAGTTGCGGCTTGCGTACGTGGCCTCTGAGGCCAACACTGCTGATGTCTTCACCAAGGCACTTCCGCCTTGTGATCATCAGCGCTTCTGCACTCAGCTGGGTCTTGTGCCCGTCTTGCCTCACTTGCTCTCCTCTTGACCTTGCCTGTACTCTCATATATATATATACCTGCTCTTGCTTGTCTAGCTTTATATATATGTGTGTACTCTTGCATGTGAACTGGCCGTGTGGCCTTGACCCTGTGCTCGGACTGTGTGGTGACTTTGTGATCCACCCTGAGCTTGCTTTGCTTTACTTTGCTTGACTGGTCTTGTGACCCCTTGTTCTCCCCCACTTTGCCTATGGGGGTGTGTCAGAACATTATAGCTTATGCTGTTGTGTAGGCTATAGTGGGGTATCCCATAGGGGGTACAACCAATTAGGGTTTCATATTTGTACTCACTTCATTTCATAGTTCATTTATTCTTGTTCAAATCTTCTCAGTCTAGGGCTGGCGTAGCTATCTTTGATCTTGACTTTGATGCTATCCTTGCTGCCATGTATGCTGTGACTATTAGTGAGGAGGGTGACTGTTACCGGTGTTTCCCGCCCGACCCGGGCATTGGTACTGCTGCGCCAGGTACTTCTGCGGCTGCTGCTCTAGGTGCCAGTGCGTCTGCACTCTCAGGTACTGGTGAGGCTGCGCTCTCAGGTACTGCGTCGGCTTCGGCCTCCCTCACCTTCACGCTTGACTCAGGAGCTTCTCGCTCCTTCTTTCGAGACCGCACCACACTCACGCCGCTTGGCCGGCCGGTTGCAGTCTCCCTGGCTGACCCCTCTGGGGGTCCTGTCCTCTCTCACTTCTCCACTGTCCTCCCGTGTCCGGCTGCCCCCTCGGGCACCTTGTCTGGTCTGTACCTCCCCTCGTTCTCGACGAACTTGGTGAGTGGTGCTGACCTGCAGGATGCGGGGGTTCACCAGTTTACTCCTGCGAGTCAGCGGGTGACCCACTGCTCGGACGCCCGCACAGGCCGACACCTGGCCACGTTTTCGCGTCGGCCGGGGTCGAGTCTCTACACCCTGACCACTGAGTCTCCTCCTGTCCCTGCGTCTGGCCAGGTAGCTGCGTCGGGTCAGGTGTTTGCTGCAGCGTCCAGGTCTGGTCCTGAGTCTGCCCCCTGCTCGTGTCGCCGCCTGTCTCATGAGACTCTCCTGTGGCACCACCGTCTTGGCCACCCCTCCTTGCCTCGTCTTCGGGGCATGGCTTCCCGTGTCCTTGTCTCTGGTCTTCCCCGGTCTTTCCCTCCCCTTCCTTCGGGACCCGGACCTTCCTGTGTCCCCTGTGTCGAGGGGCGGCTCCGGGCTGCCCCTCACTCCTCCCAGTTTCCCCCGACAGAGGCTCCTCTGCAGACGCTTCACATGGACGTGTGGGGCCCGGCCCGCGTCCGTGGGCAGGGTCACGAGCGCTACTTCCTGCTGGTGGTTGACGACTACTCGCGTTACACCACAGTCTTCCCCTTGCGCAGCAAGGGTGATGTCACTGAGGTGTTGATCGACTGGATCCGCGCAGCTCGTCTCCAGCTCAGGAGGAGCTTCGGCTCGGACTTTCCTGTTCTGCGTCTGCACTCTGACCGAGGTGGAGAGTTCTCCTCTGGCCTTCTGCGAGCCTACTGTCGTGCACGAGGCATCCGCCAGACCTTTACGCTTCCGGACTCTCCACAGCAAAATGGGATTGCTGAGCGCCGCATTGGCATGGTCATGGACGTCGCTCGCACGTCCATGATGCATGCGGCTGCCCCCCATTTTCTGTGGCCGTTTGCGGTTCGGTACGCGGCGCATCAGATCAACCTTCACCCCAGGGTCTCCCGGCCGGAGACCTCCCCAGCTCTGCTGTGGACGGGGAAGGTCGGCGATGCGTCTGCGTTCCGTGTCTGGGGATCTCGGGCGTTTGTTCGCGACTTGTCTGCGGACAAGCTGTCCCCTCGTGCTGCTCCCTGTGTCTTCCTCGGCTTCCCCCCTGACGCCCCAGGGTGGCAGTTCTACCACCCCTCCTCTCGTCGTGTTCTGTCCTCCCAGGACGTCACGTTCGACGAGTCAGTCCCCTTCTACCGCCTCTTCCCCTACCGCACTCCTTCCCTCCCCCCGCCACCGCACTTCCTTGTGCCAGGTCCCCCCCCGGTAGACCCCCTTCCCCCTCAGGGTCCTGCCCCTTCAGGTGTGTCCCAGGTAGACGCAGTCGAGCCGGTCGAGGTTGCTGGTGACTCTGGTCCTGCTGCGGGTGCTGAGCCTGGGGGTGCTGACTCTGGGGGTGCTACGCGCGTGGGTGCTGAGCCTGGGGGTGCTGAGCCTGGGGGTGCTGAGTCTGGGGGTGCTGAGCCTGGGGGTACTGCGACTGGGGGTGCTGAGCCTGGGGGTGCGGAGTCTTGGGGTGCTGAGCCTGGGGGTGCTGTGACTGGGGGTGCTGAGCCAGGGGGTGCTGCGTCTGGAGCTACTGAGCCTGGAGCTACGGAGCCTGCGGCCACTGGACCTCCCCTTGTGGCGTCTGGCGGTGCGGGACCTGGCGGTTCTCCGGGTGCTTCGCCTCGGCGGGAGCCCCTCTCTCCACAGGAGCTACGCGAGTGGTTTGCTCGCCGCTGGAGACGTACTGCTGGAGCTGGAGCTCCTTCGGCTGCTGAGGGTACTTGTGCCGCTGGTCCCGGAGCTGCTGGGCCCTCGGGTCCGCCTGGAGCTGGATCTGCCGCGGGTGTTGGTGCTGAGACTGCTCCTGTCCTTCCTGGCGGTGGTCCTGCTGCGGGTGCTGCTGGTGCTGCTGGAGGTACTGGAGCTGGAGGTGCTGTTGGCGCTGGTGCTGCTGCTGAGGGTGCTGTCCCTGCTGTGTCTGGAGTCGCCGCGCGGCCTCGGCCGTACTTCGTTCCACTCCTACAGCAGGTTCTTGGTCTTTCTCCTCCTGCAGCGTGTCCACAGCCTGTTCAGTCACAGTCCCAGTTAGAGCCCGCCTCCCCACTTCCTGCTCCCTCTCCTTACACTGGTCCCACTGGAGGTCTTGCTGAGCGTCGTGAGCCTGCGTCTCGTCCTGCGTCGCCTGTTCGTGCTGCTCGCGCTAGTGGTCGCGGTTCGCGTCAGCGTCCTCCTCCTGTCCCTGGCACGCACCGGATGTCTTTGCGTCCGTCCACTGCTCCTCTGCGTGCCCCTTTGCCTTCTCCTCCTGAGTCCTCCCTTCCTGCACTTTCCGACCCAGAGTCCGACTCTCTTCGTGCTGCTCGTCCTACTGTCACACGTCTCCTTGCTACTGTCGTCACTGACCCCTCTTTTGAGTCCACTGCTGCGTCTGCTCTTGTTGCTGAGCTCGTCGACTTTGCTGCTAGCTGTCGTCTAGACTACGCTGCCGGTCTTGTTGCTGAGTCTGCGTCTGTCTGTCCTCCGTCCGTCGGGGGTGAGTGTGCTCTTGGCACGGACGTCCTTGAGGACAGGCAGGAGGAGTTCCAGTGTCTGGCTGCTGCTTCACCTCATCTCGCGTCCGTACTACTTGCCCCTGAGGGAGACCCGGATGCACTAGACATCCCGACTCCGCGCTCTTACGCGGAGGCCGTAGAGGGTCCCTACTCCTCTCAGTGGCAGGCAGCTATGGATGCAGAGATGGCGTCCTGGAAGTCCACAGGCACCTACGTTGACGCGGTTCCCCCTCCTGGGGCGAACATCGTCAGTGGCATGTGGATCTTCAGGGTGAAGCGGCCGCCGGGCTCTCCACCTGTCTTCAAGGCGCGGTACGTCGCTCGTGGCTTCAGTCAGCGGCAGGGAGTTGACTACTTTCAGACTTTCTCTCCCACCCCGAAGATGACCACTCTTCGGGTGCTGCTGCACATAGCCGCTCAGCGCGACTACGAGCTCCACTCTCTTGACTTCAGCACTGCTTTCTTGCAGGGTAGCCTGCACGAGGAGATCTGGCTGCGCCGTCCACCTGGCTTCACTGGGACTTTCCCTACTGGCACCCAGTGGAGCCTCCGACGGCCAGTCTACGGTCTCCGCCAGGCACCGCGTGAGTGGCACGACACACTGAGGACTACGCTTGCGGCTCTTGGGTTTGCTCCCTCTACGGCTGACCCGTCGTTGTTTCTGCGCACCGACACTTCTTTGCCGCCGTTCTACATCCTCGTGTACGTCGACGACTTGGTCTTTGCCACAGCTGACACTGCTGGACTAGCCTACGTGAAGTCCGAGCTACAGAAGAGACACACGTGCACAGACCTGGGTGAACTGCGCAGCTACCTTGGCTTGCAGATCACTCGGGACAGAGCACGCCGCACCATTACCTTGACTCAGTCACACATGGTGCAGCAGGTCCTTCAGCGCTTCGGCTTCACGTACTCCTCGCCTCAGGCCACTCCTCTGTCTACTCGCCACTCGCTCTCAGCTCTGCCTTCGGATGAGTCCGTAGAGTCGAGTGGCCCGTACCCAGAGCTTGTTGGCTGCCTCATGTACCTGATGACCTGCACACGACCTGACCTTGCATACCCTCTTAGCATTCTTGCACGCTATGTTGCTCCTGGGAGACACCGACCAGAGCACATGGCTGCAGCGAAGAGGGTGTTGCGCTACTTGTGCAGTACGTCGGGCATGGGGCTAGTGCTTGGAGGGCGGAGTCCAGTGGTCCTCACTGGGCACGCGGACGCTTCTTGGGCTGACGACCAGGCTACGCAGCGGTCGTCGCAGGGTTACACCTTCAGTCTTGGTTCCGGCTCTGTCTCGTGGCGGGCTACTCGCTCGTCCTCTGTTCTCGGCTCCAGTTGTGAGGCTGAGATCTACGCCGGGGCCATGGCTGCACAGGAGCTTCGCTGGCTCACCTACCTGCTGACTGACCTTGGAGAGCCGCCTCGTTCTCCTCCAGTGCTGTACGTAGATAACAAGGCCATGCTGGCCTTGTGTCGAGAGCAGCGCTTGGAGCACAGAACGAAGCACATTGCTCTTCGTTACTTTCTTGCTCGTGAGCTGCAGCAGCGTGGTCAGTTGCGACTTGCGTACGTGGCCTCTGAGGCCAACACTGCTGATGTGTTCACCAAGGCACTTGCGCCTTGTGACCATCAGCGCTTCTGCACTCAGCTGGGTCTTGTACCTGTCTTGCCTCACTTGCTCTCCTCTTGACCTTGCTTGTACTGTCACATATATATACCTGCTCTTGCTTGTCTAGCTCTATATATATATGTGCACTCCTGCATGTGAACTGGCCTTGTGGCCTTGTCGTTGTGCTCGGACTGTGTGGTGACTTTGTGATCCACCCTGAGCTTGCTGTGCTTTGCGTGACTGGTCTTGTGACCCCTTGTTCTCCCCCACTTTGCCTATGGGGGTGTGTCAGAACATATATATAGCTTATGCAGTTGTGTAGGCTATAGTGGGGTATCCCATAGGGGGTACAACCCAATTATGGTTTCCTATATGTACTCACTTCATTCATAGTTCATTCATTCTTGTTCAAATCTTCTCATGAGCAAGTGAGGCAAGGTAGGCACAAGGCCCAGCTGAGTACAGAAACGCTGATGATCACAAGGCGCAAGTGCCTTGGTGAAGATATCAGCAGTGTTGGCCTGAGAGGCCACGTACGCAAGCCGCAGCTGACCACGCTGCTGTAGCTCACGGGCAAGGAAGTAGCGGAGAGCAATGTGCTTCGTTCTGTGCTCCAGTCTCTGCTCTCGACACAAGGCCAGCATGGCCTTGTTGTCTACGTACAGCACTGGAGGAGAACGAGGCGGCTCTCCGAGGTCAGTCAGCAGGTAGGTGAGCCAGCGAAGCTCCTGTGCAGCCATGGCCCCGGCATAGATCTCAGCCTCACAACTGGAGCCGAGAACAGAAGACGAGCGGGTAGCCCGCCACGAAACAGAGCCGGAACCAAGGCTGAAGGTGTAACCCTGTGACGACCGCTGCGTAGCCTGGTCGTCAGCCCAAGAAGCGTCTGCGTGCCCAGTGAGGACCACTGGACTCTGCCCTCCAAGCACAAGCCCCATGCCCGACGTACTGCACAAGTAGCGCAACACCCTCTTTGCTGCAGCCATGTGCTCCGGTCTGTGTCTCCCAGGAGCAACATAGCGTGCGAGAATGCTAAGAGGGTATGCAAGGTCAGGTCGTGTGCAGGTCATCAGGTACATGAGGCAGCCAACAAGCTCTGGGTACGGGCCACTCGACTCTACGGACTCATCCGAAGGCAGAGCTGAGAGCGAGTGGCGAGTAGGCAGAGGAGTGGCCTGAGGCGAGGAGTACGTGAAGCCGAAGCGCTGAAGGACCTGCTGCACCATGTGTGACTGAGTCAGGGTAATGGTGCGGCGTGCTCTGTCCCGGGTGATCTGCAAGCCAAGGTAGCTGCGCAGTTCACCCAGGTCTGTGCACGTGTGTCTCTTCTGCAGCTCGGACTTCACGTGGGCGAGTCCAGCAGTGTCAGCTGTGGCAAAGACCAAGTCGTCGACGTACACGAGGATGTAGAACGGCGGCAAAGAAGTGTCGGTGCGTAGAAACAGCGACGGGTCGGCAGTAGAGGGAGCAAACCCAAGAGCCGCAAGTGTAGTCCTCAGTGTGTCGTGCCACTCACGCGGTGCCTGGCGGAGACCGTAGACTGGCCGCCGGAGGCTCCACTGGGTGCCAGGAGGAAAAGACCCAGTGAAGCCAGGTGGGCGACGCAGCCAGATCTCCTCGTGCAGGCTGCCCTGCAAGAAAGCAGTGCTGAAGTCAAGAGAGTGCAGCTCGTAGTCGCGGTGAGCAGCTATGTGCAGCAGTACCCGAAGAGTGGTCATCTTCGGGGTGGGAGAGAAGGTATGAAAGTAGTCAACTCCCTGCCGCTGACTGAAGCCACGAGCCACGTAACGCGCCTTGAAGACAGGCGGAGAACCCGGCGGCCGCTTCACCCTGAAAATCCACATGCCACTGACGATGTTCGCCCCAGGCGGGGGAACCTCGTCAACGTAGGTGCCTGTGGACTTCCAGGAAGCCATCTCTGTGTCCATAGCTGCCTGCCACTGAGAGGAGTAGGGACCCTCTATCGCCTCCGCGTAAGAGCGCGGAGTCGGGATGTCAAGTGCATCCGGGTCTCCCTCAGGGGTAAGCAGTACGGACACGAGATGAGGTGAAGCAGCAGCCAAACACTGGAACTCCTCCTGCCTGTCCTCAAGGACGTCCGTGCCAAGGGCACACTCACCCCCGACGGACGGAGGACAGACAGACCCAGACTCAGCGACAAGACAAGCAGCGTAGTCTAGACGACAGCGAGCAGCAAGCTCAGCAACTAGGGCAGACGCAGCAGTGGACGCAAAGGAAGGGTCAGTGACGACAGTAGCAAGGAGACGCGTGACAGTAGGACTGGCAGCACGAAGAGAGTCCGACTCCGGGTCGGGAAGAGTAGGAAGAGAGGACTCAGGAGGAGAAGGCAAAGGGGCACGCAGAGGAGCAGTGGACGGACGCAGAGACATCCGGTGCGTGCCAGGGACAGGAGGAGGACGCTGACGCGAACCACGACCACTAGCGCGAGCAGTACGGACAGGCGACGCAGGACGCGACGCAGGCTCACGACGCTCGGCAAGACCTCCAGTAGGACCAGTGTAGGGAGAAGGAGCGGGCAGTGGGGAGGCCGGCTGTAACTGTAACTGTGACAGGACAGGCTGTGGACACTCTAAGGGAGGAGGAGGACCAGTAGAAGGCGGGAGACCAAGAACCTGCTGAAGGAGCGGAACGAAGTACGGCCGAGGCCGCGCGGCGACTCCAGACACAGCAGGGACAGCACCAGTACCCCCAGCGGCAGCACCAGCGCCAGTAGCACCTCCAGCTCCAGTACCTCCAGCAGCACCAGGAGCACCCCCAGCAGGACCGCCTCCAGGACCGACAGCAGTAGCCTCAGCGTCAACACCCTCAGCAGCTCCAGCTCCAGTCGTACCCGTAGGCCCAGCAGCTCCAGTACTCCCAGTACGAGCACCTCCGGGACCCGCGGCACCAGCACCCTCAGTAGCTGAAGAACCTCCAGCACCAGCAGCACGCCTCCAGCGCCGGGCAAACCACTCGCGCAGCTCCTGTGGAGAGAGTGGCTCCCGCCGAGACGAAGCACCCGGAGAACCTCCAGGCTCAGCACCGCCAGACGCCACACAAGCAGGCCCAGCTCCCTCAGGCTCCGCACCCCCAGGCTCAGCACCTCCAGGCGTAGCACCCCCAGGCTCAGCACCCCCAGGCTCAGCACCCCCAGGCTCAGCACCCCCAGTAGTAGCACCTCCAGGCTCAGTACCCCCAGGCTCAGCACCCCCAGTAGTAGCACCCGCAGGCTCAGCACCCCCAGGCGTAGCACCCACACGCTCAGCACCCCCAGAGTCAGCACCCTCAGCAGCACCAGAGTCACCAGTAACCTTGACAGGCTCGACTGCGTCTACCTGGGACACACCTGAAGGGGCAGGACCCTGAGGGGGGAGGGGGTCTACCGGGGGGGGACCTGGCACAAGGAAGAGCGGTGGTGGGGGGAGGGACGGAGTGCGGTAGGGGAAGAGGCGGTAGTAGGGGACCGACTCGTCAAACGTGACGTCCTGGGAGGACAGAACACGGCGAGAGGTGGGGTGGTAGAACTGCCACCCTGGCGCGTCAGGGGGGAAGCCAAGGAAGACGCAAGGAGCAGCACGAGGGGACAGCTTGTCCGCAGACAAGTCGCGGACAAACGCCCGAGATCCCCAGACACGGAACGCAGACGCATCGCCAACCTTCCCCGTCCACAGCAAAGCTGGGGAGGTCTCCGGTCTGGAGACCCTAGGGTGAAGGTTGATCTGATGCGCCGCGTACCGAACCGCAAACGGCCACAGAAAATGGGGGGCAGCCGCATGCATCATGGACGTACGGGCGACGTCCATGACCATGCCAATGCGGCGCTCAGCAATCCCATTTTGCTGTGGAGAGTCCGGAAGCGTGAAGGTCTGGCGGATGCCTCGTGCACGACAGTAGGCTCGAAGAAGGCCAGAGGAGAACTCTCCACCTCTGTCAGAGTGCAGACGCAGAACAGGAAAGTCCGAGCCGAAGCTCTGCCTGAGCTGGAGACGAGCTGCGCGGATCCAGTCGATCAACACCTCAGTGACATCACCCTTGCTGCACAAGGGGAAGACTGTGGTGTAACGCGAGTAGTCGTCAACCACCAGCAGGAAGTAGCGCTCGTGACCCTGTCCACGGACGCGGGCCGGGCCCCACACGTCCATGTGAAGCGTCTGCAGCGGGGCCTCTGTCGGAGGAAACTGGGAGGAGTGAGGGGCAGCCCGCTGCCGCCCCTCGACACAGGGGACGCAGGTAGGGCCAGGCCCCGGAGGAAGGGGAGGGAGGGACCGGGGAAGACCAGAGACAAGGACACGGGAGGCCATGCCTCGGAGACGAAGCAGGGAGGGGTGACCAAGGCGGTGGTGCCAGAGGAGAGTCTCGTGAGACAGGAGGCGACACGAACAGGGGGCAGACTCAGGACCAGACCTGGACGCTGCAGCAAACACCTGACCCGACGCAGCTACCTGACCAGACGCAGTGACTGGAGGAGACGCAGTGGTCAGGGTGTACAGGCTCGACCCCGGCCGACGGGTAAACGTGGCCAGGTGTCGGCCAGTCCGAGCGTCCGTGCAGTGGGTCACCCGCTGACTCGCAGGAGTGAACTGGTGAACCCCCGCATCCTGTAGGTCAGCACCACTCACCAAGTTCGTAGAGAACGAGGGGAGGTAAAGACCAGACAGGGTGCCAGAGGGGGCCGCCGGACACGGGAGGACAGTGGAGAAGTGAGCAAGGACAGGACCCCCAGAGGGGTCCGCCAGAGAGACCGCAACTGGCCGGCCAAGCGGCGTGAGTGTGGTGCGGTCTCGAAAGAAGGAGCGAGAAGCCCCCGAGTCAAGGGTGAAGGTGTGGGAGGCCGAAGCCGACGCAGAACCTGAGAGAGCAGACTCACCAGCACCTGAGGGAGCAGACGCACCTAGAGCAGCAGCCTCGCTAGCACCTAGAGCAGCAGCCTCACCAGTACCTAGAGCAGCAGTCTCAATGCCCGGGTCGGGCGGAAAACACCGGTAACAGTCACCCTCATCACTAATAGTCACAGTATACATAGCAGCAAGAATAGCATCAAAGTCAAGGTCAAAGACAGCGACACCCGCCCTAGACAGCTCACCCCAGCGGGGGATCTCAGTGGCCTCAGGGAACTGGTGACGCCAAGCGTCCGTCAGGCGGCCAAAGCAGCGCTGGGTGGAGTGCGCACCCCCGCACTGGTCACCCGCGCGGTCGCCGGTGCGTAGGACGTAGGTGCACGGACCAGTACCCCCACCCCGCTGGCGTGCAGCGTACCACTCACGGAGCTGCTGAGGGGGGGGGATGTCACGAGTGCGCTGCTGCTGCTGCTGCTGCTGCTGCTGGCGCTGACCACCACCGGAGCCGACCCTCTGCGCAGCGCCACCCCGACCAGCTCCACCTCCTCCGCCGCCGCCTCCTCCACCGCCGCTACCTCCGCTCCCACCGCCACCGCCGCCGCCGCCTCCGCCTCCACCGCCGCCACCGGCACCTCCACCCCCACCACCACTCCCACCGCCACCCCCACCCCCTCCACTGCCTCCACCGCCGCCTCCACCGCCCCCGCTAGCTCCTCCAGTGCCCCTGCCCCCCTTGCCCTTGCCAGTGCGGCGTCTCCCGCTAGGGGTAGACGCCGCACCGACCGACTCAAGCCCAACGAGGTCGGCCGCAGCAGCAGAGGCAACAGAGGGCAAAAGGGGGGAGGGGGAACACCCCTCAAAGATGGGGGTGCGAGGGTCACCACGAGAGGCTCCTACAGCGACTATGCTCTTCTCTGCTGCTAGGAGGGACTTCTCGAGGAGGTCAACGGTGAGAGTGGTGGGGCAAACTGAGAGGAAGTGGTCCCTGACTACGCGAAGGGAGTCAGGGAGCCGGGTGACTATGTAGTAGAGGGTGATGTACATGGGGGGGGGGTTCTTGGCGCAGAACTCAGCAGGAAGCGCAGCGCGGTAGCGAGTGTCACTAGTGCGGAGGTGCGTAATGAGGTCAGCGATTGTGGGAAAGGCGGCAAGGTCAGGGAAGAGGTACGGTAGCATGAGGCGGCTCAGTGCAGCAGTGGCAGGGGAGGAGTAGCGCGCAACTACAGCGTCGTACAAGGTGTGAGCACTCTTGTACTGGCTAAAGTGCGCACGCTCAGAGGTAGGCAGGTGGCGACGCACAGCAAGACGTGCAGCAGCATCGCGCGTGGCCCACTGTGAGCGAACAGTGGCGTCAGCATCAGCAGCGGGGGCAGGGGAGGCACCAGAAGTGAGGTCAAAGAGGGAGAGGCCGTCTGCTCTGTCGCACTGTAAGAAAAGCTGCAGGTCATCTATCCAGACGTCAAAGTCAATGGCCCAACCCTCAGCGTCAAAAGCGAGGACACTAGGGGTAGCCATGACAGCAGTAGACTAGCAGCGCAAACAGTAGGGTGAGGGCAGTGCTATGAAAGAGGCGCTGCTCTTACCGGACAGGGCGGCTCGGGTGGCTCGGCTGCAGGGCGGCTCGGCGGCTCGGCTGCTGGGCGGCTCGGCGGCTCGGCTGCAGGGCGGCTCGGCGGCTCGGCTGCTGGGCGGCTCGGCGGCTCGGCTGCTGGGCGGCTCGGCTGCTGGGCGGCTCGGCGGCTGGGCGGCTCGGCTGCTTGGCGGCGCGGCGGGGCCGCTGAGAGGGCGGCGTCCGGGGCCGCTGGGAGGAGGCGGCGAGGCCGCTGAGAGGAGGCGGCGGGGCCGCAGGTAGGTGGCGGGGCCGCTAGTAGGTGGCGGGGCCGCAGGTAGGTGGCGGGGCCGCTGGTAGGTGGCGGGGCCGCAGGTAGGTGGCGGGGCCAGCACAGGTAGGTGGCGGGGCCGCGGGTAGGTGGCGGGGCCGCTGGTAGGTGGCGGGGCCGCAGGTAGGTGGCGGGGCCGCTAGTAGGTGGCGGGGCCGCAGGTAGGTGGCGGGGCCGCACAGGTAGGTGGCGGGGCCGCACAGGTAGGTGGCGGGGCCGCGGAGGGCGGCGACGAGCCGTAGGGGGCCGTGAGGGGCCGCGAGAGGGGCCGTAAGGGGCGTAAGGGGCCGCGCGAGGGGCCGTAAGGGACGGCGCGAGGGGCCGTAAGGGGCGGCACGAGGGGCCGTAAGGGCGGCGCGACGGGCGCGACGGGCCGTAAGGGCGGCACGAAGGGCCGTAAGGGCGGCGCGAAGGGCCGTAGGGGGCGGCGCGACGAGCCGTGAGGGGGCCGCTAAGGGCGACGCGACGGGGCCGTGAGGGGCCTAGCGAGGGCGCGACGGGAGGGAGAGCACACAGGGCGCGACTCGGGCCTGAGCGAAGCGCGCTCCGGGCAGGAAAAAAAAAAAATTCGTGGTGGTGGGCCCTAGGAATCGTTCCCACTAGGGAACCTGCTCGATACCATGAGAAGAAACGAGGAATGAGAAAGACTAAGGGAAAGTTGGGTACAAATGCAAACCCTAGAAAACTGTACCCCATATGTGCTACCCCACTATAGCCTACAGTAGCTCTGTCATATAAATCTGACACTAGTGTGCTGTATGATTGAGATCTTAAATGCTATGACGACTCTATGACGACTGCTCTGCAGACTCCTTGAAGAGTCTTGTCTTAATAATAACATTCTGACAGCCTAGTCCTAGGCATAGGAGGTAGAAGGGTTTAGAGAGTGTGCTGGTGGTAAGCAAATCAAGATCTGGAAAATGCAAATGAGACTAGGTGGCAGGTCTGAGAGACCTGCAGGAATGTCAAGGAGTTTGTCTCCTTTACAGCAAACTCCTCTAGTCGAATCACAATCCTCAAATTTGATTTTTTTTATCTTTAAATTTTTTTACATATTGAATTATCATAAAGGTACTGCATTCTCCATTAGGACGCCGCTGTTAGTGAAGCTACCTTAGTACATACCGTATGCTGTTGATATACGTGTCTTAGCTAAGCTTGATTATTCCAACCCACGAAGCAAGTCTCCATTGCAAAATTTAGGTAGCAGTTTATCCACCACAACTCTCTGTCAGATCATTTCGAGTTTGCCAATTTGCACAACACTACTACCGTATGGCCCCGGATATAAGCGCCGTCCGTTTAAGGGCGCCGGCGCTTCTATCTGGAGCCATGCGCTTATGGCCGGAACTCGATTATAAGCGCCCCCCCTGTAAAACCCTGATTTATTATAAGCGCATGCCTAATTTTATTTTACAATCCTGTTTAAAACGGTAACGAATTTCGAATTTCAAGCGAGTCAACACCCAATTTCAATTTGTTTTGACTTTCGAAGGCTTCACTTGTTGCGCGTCCAGTCAGGATGAGCTGGCACGCGGGCAAAGTGACGTGCCAAATCTATGTGCACAGTCAGGGAATCGCCCTCGCGCGATTCTGATTCAGGACGCTGTAAAAGTTCGATTCGATTGGACTTACGAGACTGAAATGTACAATTTTGTGCGTTTAATTTGTATTTCTGTATTTGTCATTACATAAGCGCCGGCGCTTATGGCCGATACTCAATTACAAGCGCCCCCCTTAAAAAAATCGATTTTATTATAAGCGCATATGCGCTACTATCCGGGGTAATACGGTATTCATTACAGTATTTGGTCTACCCTCTACATGTACTGGTTTTGTTCCACTCATCACAAGTTGTGATTGCAATACCAGTATTTTACTGCTCTGAACCATTGAAAGGTGACTTGCACCTGAAGCTTACCACTAGTTTGCAGTGCTGGTATACCCTGGATATTCCGGAGGGCTTCTAAGGAATTGAAAGGGACGACGTTGGATTTGAAAGGGGCCATTTTGGTGTCTCGAAGCACGAAAAAAATGGTCTGGATGACACAATATGGTAATGCTCATATGCTAATACATTTCCAGGAGCGAGTTGATAGTCGTGTTTGTATGCCTGGAGGGATCACAGGGGATGTTGAGGTGAGTTCATGTGAGAGTATGAACTGTACCGTGCATGAATGTGAGAGCATACACACTACCATGCGTGCCTGTGAGAGCATACACACTACCATGCGTGCCTGTGAGAGCATACACACTACCATGCGTGCCTGTGAGAGCATACACACTACCATGCGTGCCTGTGAGAGCATACACACTACCATGCGTGCCTGTGAGAGCATACATGCTAGCATGCATGCAAACGGTTTGAACCCACACGAGAGTGTGTCAATGAGAAGGGCGTGGGTGTGAGTGCATGTGAACGTGAGTGTGAATGCATGTGGGGACATGAGTGGGAACGTATGCAAGGGTAGTATGAGAGTGAATGCATGCGCGAGTATGAATGTATGTATGTGATGTCACAGCAACGAATCAGTGATCAGCCGAGCTGTGCCTGCAGTGCGCACACCCACGATCGCAGTAGTGGGGACCACGGGGCACAGGGGAAGGCAGAGAGCAGGCAGACTGCCACCTGGGAGAAACAAGGAGCAGGGGAGGTGAAAAGGAGCAAGGAGCAGGGAAGGTGAGACTGGGAAAGAAGTGAAGAATAAGACCACATTACACATCCATCACCACGCATGCCATTCGAAGAAGTAACAAAGAATTCGTGAAAAGCAACTCACCACACAAGTCGGCGAAGGTGCCTTACCATCCTCCACCACACATTGCACTCTTGGGGTTATGAGTGGTCTGGTCACTCACCACACGTGGTCACTCACCACACGTGGTCACTCACCACACGTGGTCACTCACCACACGTTATGAGTAGTCCAATGACCAATCAGACACTTAGAGCACTTCATGTTAAGGACAGCTTAGTCCCATCAGACACTCAATCGGCCACCAAAGCGGCCCTTCTTACCACTCTTGCTGCTGTGCTTCCCTCTTGTGTCATCACCTGCCTCACCTGCCTCACCTGCCTCACCTGCCTCACCTGCCTCACCTGCCTCACCTGCCTCACCTGCCTCGCCACTCGTCTCCTGCTGCTGTACTCTAGGCCCACCAAGTCACCTTTTCACCAAGCTTCTCCCACTTCTGACCCTCCTATCCATCCAACCCCTTTCTCCCCGTCCCATCCACACCGTTCCCCCCCATCCCATCCCTCTTCTCACCTCCCATCCGATTTCTCACCTGCCACGCCACGCGCCCCACAGCGTCTCCTCATGCCCCGCTAGGCACTTCAACAACACTGCTGCCACTCGCACCCAAATCAAGAATCACCTCCTCACACAAATGTTCCCTGTTTCCCCCCTCCCCATCCCTCTCCTCACCAGCCATCAGACTGGCATGCTGCTGCTGCTGCTTCCCAGTCACATTCTCGCCGCGCTGTGCTTGTCCTTTCTGTTCCTTCCTTCTGTGTGCTTGTCCCTCTTCCAGCCTTCCCTCTGTGTGCTTGACTTTGTGTGGGAGAGGCAGGTGTGAGAAGCGGTGCAGATGGCGTTTGAGGGAGAGGGGCAGGGGTGGCGGTGGGGAGGCGGGGAGAGCGAGGGAGAGGAGGAGGGGGAGAGTGTGGAGGGCGAAGGGAGGAGAGACGTCACAGAGGAAGGTGAGCGCGAAGAGAGCTGCATGGCGCTGCTGGGGTGGTGGGTTGGGATGTGGGGGGGTTGGGGAAGGGGAGGGGGGGGGGGGGGGGGGGGGGGGTTGGGGAAGGGGAGAGGGGGAGGGGGGGGGGGGTTTGGGGTGATGGGGTTGGGAGGAAAGGGTGGGGGAGGTTGTTGAAATTTTAATCGAAGGATGGGAGGAAGGTGAGCGCGAAGAGAGCTGAGGGTGGGGGGAAGAGGAACAGTGGAGGGAGGGAAGGAGGGGAATAAGGGAGAGAGGCGGGGAAGGGAAAGACGCGAGGAATAGAGGTGAAGAAGGGGGATTGAGGATGAAGGGGGCAGAGACAACACAGAGGAATGTGGCCGCAAGGAGAGCTGCGTGGAGGTTGGGGTGGGACAGTTGTATGGAGAAGGCGAGGATTCAGGGTGAATTGTGTGTGCATGGAGGTTGGGGTGGGAAGGAAGACAAGGCAGAGGATGCAGCGCGAGCAGCGAGCAGGAATAAGGGAGGGGAGGACGGGCGGCTATTCAGGCGGCAGGAAGGGGAGCCGGGGGGGGAGTGAGATGGGCGAGGTGCAGCAAGTGAGGGGGGGGAGGAGGAGGGGGGGGGGGGGGGGGGGGGGTAAAATTGTGAGAGTACCATAAAGCGAAAAGCAAGCAACTTATGCAGAATAATGACACCATAGGCGCACACACACAGGCACACAGGCATGCAAACCTAAACACACCACCCGCTTCACCTCCTACTCCCCCTTATCCCCCCCTTCCCCTCCTCCCCTTCTCTTCTCCCTCCCTTGCTCACCTCCTGCTGTCCCTCTGCTTCCATCGCCGCCCGCACCACCAGCTCCTGCACGTGTGCCACGTCAGCAGCCAGCGGAGCAAGGCAGCCAATCAGGCGCAGCGCGAGACAGCGGGCTTCCAGGGAGTCAACGGAGTCAACAGCGTCAAGAGCGCCAGCAGCAAGGGACGACGGTGGCGACGGGGAGTCACTTGGCATGGCTGCAGTTGTGCCTGCTGTAACTGTGACTGTTGCTGCTGCTGCGGCGACGGTGGGTGGGAGTGGGAAGGAGGAGGAGCGAGAGAGCAGAGGGGAGATGCGGGTGATGACTTGGGTTGGATTCAAGAGCTTCTGAGGAATCAACACGCCTGCCCAGTCACCGCCAGCACCACCATCACTATCACCACCATGACTATCAGCATCACTATCTCCATGTCTCTCACAGCAATCACCACTGCTGCTAGCACCGTTGCTTCCATCATCATCACCATCAACGCCAGCACCACCACGTTCTCTCTCTGCTCCCCTCACGACCACTCTCCCTCCCCTCCACACATCCCTCACTCGCTCTCCCTCCCTCCTCCATCGCCAGTGCAGCAGGCTGACGTCACACATGCTGCCGACGTCAGGCATGGCGTCACCGTCCGCGTCACGCCACCCAGCAGAGGGGGGCATTCTCAGGGCAGCAGGTGCGAGGGATTGGCCAGTGGGTGCAGCTGGCGTGGCATGATGAGATGCAGGAGAGGGCGGAGAAGGAGGAGAAGGAGCAGGGGGATAAGGAGGAGAGGGAGGAGAGGGAGGGAGAGGGGAAGTGGCGGTGGAGAGGTGGAGGAGGAAGAGCTTGAGAATGCAGAGGCGGGTGGCGCTGCTGCTGCTGCTGCTGAAGGCATCAGCCAGGCGCAGAACCAACGAATTGAATTGTGCCACGTCACTCTCAGACACAGGGGCTTGTCGCTGCTGCCCCTGCTCCTCCCACCCGCTCCTCCTCCGGCTCTCCGTCTCCCTCCCCCTCTTCCTCCTTCTCCCCGCCCCTGCGCTCCTCCCTGGCTGCTGCGCCAGCGTCCAGTGCACGAGGGCAGGCCCGGCTGCGAGAATTCCGTGGCACTGAGTGGCTGAGAGGGCGGGGACAGGCGGAAGGGTGGAAAGGGTGGGAGAGGGAGTGAGAGGGAGGGATGCAAGGGAGAGAGGAGAGAGAGGGGATCCAGGGGATAGGGTGCGGAAGAGCGGAGAGAGGGGAGAGAGTGGGGAAGAGGGGAGAGGGAGTGGGCGAGTGAGGCGAGTGTAAGGTGCGGCGCCGAATGTTTTTCCTCTGCTGCGAGCCCGCTAGAGCGGGGCGAGCGGAGTGCAGAGAAAGCAGCGCGGCTGACGGTGGCAGGAAACGGGGACGAGGACGAAGGCGGGGAGCGGAAAGGGCTGAAGGGAGATTGGGACGAGGTGGGGGCGAGTGGAGGAGCGGGCGAAAGTTGGTTAGTGACGCCGTTGAGATTCGCCGGAACGGAAGCAGGCGATGGCATGACAAGGCACAGCGGGTGAGAATGACAAGGCAGGGAGAAGGAGGCGGCTCGGCGTGGAGCAGAAGAACGACTCTTTCGCAGTGACGATGGAAGCGGCGCGGAAGTGAGGACTAACACCTAGTGATCAATAGATCCGCGCGTACGGAACTCAGGGTTTGAACTCCAGTGAGTTTAGGGTTACGATTAATTGCGATTTTAGGGTTACGCCGGTTACATGTGCTGCGCACCGTGGTTTCAACGGCGACCCACCAGGCTGCGTGGAGCGCAAGGTGCGCTCGAGATGCGCCATCCAATCCGCCGACGACTCGCCATCACGAAACGCCATTACGTCCTTATCAATACCAGCTGCAGCTCTCGAGCAGAACTAATCGCGGCCTTGATTTGGGCACAACGGTACGGCGTGGAACATTTGTAAGCAAACATTGCAATTTGGCAACCCCCTCTCTGCTCGATGCTGGGATTGGATCTGCAGGGTCAACAGCTTTTGGGAGCGGTTTCCGTCTAGGAGGCAACGGGGGGTTTTCACGACACCATGCTCCCCCCGGTCCTGTCCCGTCCCACTGCCATCACCCCTCACACGCCCATCCCCCCTGCGTGCACAGGTATCCCGTGTACAGCATTCCCACGGCCTGCCACTGTCCCTCGTGCTCCCTCCCCCGTCTCATCCCACGTGCCCATCCCCCCTGCGCGCCCATCCCCCCTGCGCGCCCATCCCCCCTGCGCGCCCATCCCCCCTGCGCGCCCATCACCCCTGCGAGCGAGCGCAGGTACCCGGTGTACAGCATTCCCACGGCCGCCACCACGCGGGACCTCGCCGCCTCCTTCCTCACCTTCCACAGCCTCTCCTCCCCTCTGCCCTCCTCCTCCGGTCAGCCCCTTGCCTCATCTGTCAGCAGCCCCTTGCCTCATCTTTCAGCAGCCCCTTGCCTGAATGATCAGCAGCCCCTTGCCTGATTGATCAGCAGCCCCTGTCATTGTCGCGCCTTCTTTTTCAAGGCTGAAAAGAGAACTCGGATGCTTTCTTGCTCGCTCCTTGTGCTGATTCCTTGCTTGTGTTCCCTCCGAAGCTGCATCCCTCCCAAGCTGCATCCCTCATGAGCTTTCGTACTCATCGTACATGCTTGCATGTCAAAGTAGCTCTTCTATTTGCCTGTACCTACCTGCTCTCACCCTCTCTCTGCACCCCAGGGTCGTGCAGCCTCTGCAGAGCCAGGTTCTGGATCGCGCCGCCCTCCTTGCCCGTCTTCCAATCCGCCAAGCACTTGCCCGCCCGCCCATCGTCGGATTCAGCTGACGGGGCGAGCGAGGGGAGGCAACGGGGGGTTTTCACGACGCCTCTGGTGCCGTTTGGCTTTGCGGGGTACAAGACGTGGGGGACGGTGTGGTCAGACCGGGGGGCTGTGCGGGGCTTGGAGGTGGCGGCAACGCAATGGCTTCGGCAGATTGATGCGAACCTGCCCGACCATGCCTTCTTTTCCAGGCAACGATAACCGAACAGAAGAGCGTAACTTGTTTTATTGCACATTTATTGGTGCTTTTTATGTTAACAAGTGAACGACCGACAAGAATGAGAGCATACTGGATATGTACGGGAGCAGTCCATATCCTCTATAACACAACCAAATCTAGGCTACAAAAAAGCGTGCAAATATTGTTAGAATGAAGAAAATAGTCGACCAGAATGGGAATGTACAGTCAGGTAATGCCAGGGCCTTTGCTAGGATTTAGAACATCCTGAGGCCCTGCATGTACGCCCTTCGGGCATGGCTGACGGTTCAAAAAAAGATGACTGATTTTTACCCCCATTTTCTCCCCCCTCAGCTCTGCCTGCCGCAAAATGGCTACCTGGAGCACACAATTTGAGTTCTTTTATAGCAGTCGTGTCAATGCTATTTGTAATATCTACACTTTGGTATTGGTGTGGTTGGTGATTATAAAGTATTCAAAGCCACAAAGCCCCGCATTTCTCGGCTTCCTCATCGCGCCTCGGATCGCGTTGCTACTTGAGAAACGCGTTAGCAGCAAAATTGATGGCGAGGTGAAACAAGTTACCGTACGGGAACGTATTGCGTAGTTTGAAACCTCGGTCGAACACATAAATGCCATTTTGAACCCAATGCTTTTCATACGCCATGATCACCATACTTGGCGGCGTGAATAGCGGTGGCAGAGGTGAAGATTACCGTACTGGAACGCATTGCATTGTTCAACACCCTGGTCGTACCCATGAAATCCAATTTGACCCCAGGTTTTTCATGTGCCTTGATTTGGATGTCTTGTGGCATAAATACCGCACTCCTGGAACATAGCATTCATCAGAATCATTCCATCTCCTTTCTCCTGATCGCATCTATTTCTCTCTGATCTGTCAATCCGGTCTTCCTTTAGGCCATCATGGCAACGTTTTTCCGCCTCGCGAACATTGTCCGCGCCATGCTGGTGTTGGCGCTGGCGCTTCTCCTCGCATCCCACGGTGAGTTGCGCCTCCCGCCGTGCCCAAGCGTTCCAATACTATCCCTGTTGTCCAGTGTTACCTGCAGTATGCAGCCGCACTACGTCGTGGCACCTCCGTATTCTCCGGTTTCAGACCTACTACTTGGTCCCATTTGAGCATCGATGCTGATGCTTTGCGTTTGGAAATGCGGATGCGTTGGAACTTATGCTGCTCTTCAACATATATTTGTAAATAACATCCTTAACACAGTTCCGTTGGCGGCGGGGAGGAAGAGCATGGTGGATCTCGCGGAGCACTACCAGACTCGCGGCGAGACGTGCGCCGTGTTGCTGAAGCGATACTACGCAGGCAAGCAGTTCAAATTCGCGGCCCTCAACAACGGCCGTCGCTGCGAGGACCCGATCGCAAAGGACACGATTATCCGGGTTGTGTGAGCGCGCTGGTGACGACCCCAATTTTGAAAATCATGTTAATTCAAAAATCTGGCGGGATCCAACGTCGTCGTACGGGACGACGACACCTGCCAGTGGGAGGTGATAGCTGAAGATGGTGGCTGGCTTTGTTGTAGCATAGTTGCACTTTATCATATTGTGACACGACTCTCCGAGGAGTGTGCAGCGCAGTCGTCATAGCATTACAAATCTCAATTATACAGCACACTCTGATAGGCAATAACAGTTGGTTCAACCATAAGCTACAAGAACAGTCTACGATAAAAGGGGGTTGGGAGGGAGGGAAGCAAATCAAGATCTGGAAAATGCAAATGAGGCTAGGTGGCAGGTCTGAGAGACCTGCAGGAATGTCAAGGAGTTTGTCTCCTTTACAGCAAACTCCTCTACTAGTCGAATCACAATCCTCAAATTTTTTATCTTTAAATTTTTTTACATATTGTGACACGACTCTCCGAGGAGTGTGCAGTGCACTCGTCATAGGTAAGCGAGACATCATATCGAGGGAATGTGACGATGACGTGCGAGGGTGGATGCGTAACGATGGGTTGGACTAGGACGCGTCGGGTCCTGAAGGGTACGAGACGCCACCACCAACTCGCGATCGAGTTGAGTGACATACAACTCACGAGCCTTGTCGCTACGCCATCGGCCGAGAGCCTTGAAGAGTCGATTGGGAACACCCACATCGACTGCCACAGTGGCCGCCGATTTGCGGAAAGAATGCGTGCCGAGGACATTCGGGTTGAGGCCGACCCGACAGAATGCCTCGCGACACCAGCTTCTAACCGTGGCATATGAGGGGGATCGGTCCGACGGCGAAGCGCGAGCATTAGGCGGGAACACCCTGATCAGGGCGCCTAATGTCTGTGAAGAGAATCCCGCGAGGAAAAGAAATTGTTGCATGCGGGCGACTGGGCAGTGACGAGCAGTAGAGGCGGCAACTGGGACCCAGGCACCTGATCCAGCCTGATCCGTTTTGGAGCGGGGAATGAAGAGCCACATGCAGTCACGATCGAATTCGATCTGGTGCCACTGGAGGGCGATCAGGTCGGAGAAGCGCAGGAAGGCCGCGAACATCAAAAGGGGAATGAGACCGCGCTGGAACGTGGCGGGATCCGACGACGCGAAATAGATGTCGCATATGTCGTAGATCTTCGCCGGGGGTATCGGTTCCTTTGCTAGTGAGGGTTTGCCACAGTGGCGCTGCGCATACTCCCGCACTTGTGAAGAAAGTGGTCCTCGAATAGGAGAAGGGCAGCCGACCAACCAATGGGCACATGAGATTGCGGAGCAAGCGGATCGCACGGCCGATACGGTTGCGCCCCTTCGGATCGAGTGTAGTAGGAAAAGAGTCGTTGTCAGGTCAGTAGCGGGGAGGAATGGCAGCGAATGCTCGTGACAAAAGGCGCGATATTGTCGCCAGTATGGTTTGTATGTGCGAATGGTTGATTGAGCGCGCAAGTCGACTGTGAGTGTCAAGAGGTCCATCATCAAGCGTCCAATGTAAGATCCTGCATGTTTACATGACTATGCATTAGTATATATCAAACGGAGTGCATACATGTGCGAATGGGGAATACCGGCACCACTAAAAGCCTGGGGATCGCTACCAACACCTAGACATACGGAGCCATGGGCGAGATACATGCTCTCGCGGACATCATTTGCCCACGCGGTGCCCTTTGGGCGCAGCAATGGCCACCAAAAAGAGCTAGGCCACTCCGGGATCACAAGAGTTATCACCGTTCTGGAACGACGGGCGTGAGCAATAACAGCTGGGATTAGGGGCGGTGGGGGAAAGGCATAGCAGTTCTCTCCTGTCCAACTGAGAGAGAATGCATCTTGCACGACAGCCTCTTTATGAAAGTTAAGAGAGCAAAAACGGGGCAGCTGTGCGTTGGACGGCGACGAGAACAAGTCGATAGTGTGTGGGCCCCAGCGACGCTCGAGTAATTGAAACCATGTCTGCGCGAGACAATAGTCATCATGAAGTTCAATTTTTGAGAGCGCGTCAGCCTCGGTGTTGAGCTCTCGAGGGATCCACTGTGCCGTGAGTCGAATCTTGTGGCGCACGCAAAGCGTGATGATGGCGCGACAAATTAGGGTGAGCTCCGCGTGGCGCGAACCACCCTTCTTTAAGATGTAGTAAGCTGCCTGGCTGTCGCTCCGAAGCAACACATGTGATCGCCGAATGTCGCGGCTGAAAGACGCCAGAGCCCACAGAATCCCAGCGAGTTCACGATGCGTGCTTGAGGCGGCTGATAGCGTGCGAGGAAATGGAGAAGAACTTGAGCCGACGTGACCATCCGGCGTAGAGTAGCAGCTTCCCCAAGCATGGTCGCTTGCATCCACATACATGACCACGTCATAAATGTGCGGATTATGGAAACAATAACCATTGAAGACGTCGAACTGAGTCAGCAAAAATCTCAGCTCGTCAACTGACTCTGGTGTCAAGTAAATGGATTCCCCCCAAGTTTGGCACGCACTAATTTGAGAAAGCAGGTGATGGGAGAAGGCACGAGCGATGGTGCCAAGTGCCAGCGTCATAGAGGCTAGCATGCCTGCCACTCTAGCCACTCGGCGAACTGGGGTACGACGGCCCTGCGTGCTGATTCGGCACAAATGGTCGAGTTCCTCAAACAACCAGCCTCGGCGGTCAGCATCGACAGAGAAGGAGGAGGTGCGAGTGTCTAGCATGAGGCCAAGAAATTTGAGCCGTTGCGAGGGCTCGAGTTGTGATTTCTCCATATTGACGACAAAGCCGGCGGAGCTGAGGTCATCTAGAATGACGGCTCGTGTTCGGATTGCCTCAGCCCAAGTAGCACTGATGAATAGGAGATCGTCCACATAAGGGATTAACCGAATCCCGTTGCTGCGCCAACGCTTAGCAAGTTGCTTGATTAGCTGCGTGAAGACGAATGGAGCTGTGGCAAGCCCAAAGGGCAAGGACAAGAATTGATATTGTTGGCCTTGCAATGAAAATCCGAGGAACCGCCAAAATGATGGGTCGATGTCCACGTGATGGTAACCCGATTTAAGGTCTATTGTAAACAACCATTCACCCTGACGCACCAGGTCGGGTACCCGATTAAGTCCCTCGTACCGAAAACGAGGAATGGAGAGGAACGAGTTCACGTGGCGAAGGTCGAGAATGAGCCTTTTCTTAGAAGGCTGGACGATCACGTTGAGTGGGCTAATACAAGTAAGTGGCGCGCCAGCCGGGACCATACGCGCTGCGCCGGTGGCCAGAAGGTCGGCCACTGCTTCAGCTGCAAACGCCGTATGCTGTAGAGCGCCCGCATGATTTGGGGCATGGTGAGGGGTGGGTTCGCGAGATCGCCATGGCAGGCGATACCCCGCAGCGACGACAGATAAGATGAACCGACTCGTGCACCAAGTGTTCCACCACATAGAACAAGCTCGCAAGTTTTCTAGGGTTTACATTTGTACCCAACTTCCCCTTAGTCAATTCATTCTCGTTCAGTTTCTCATGGTATCGAGCAGGTTCCCCTGTGGGAACTGTTCCTAGGGCCCACCACATTTTTTTCCTGCCCGGAGCGCGCTCTCCACTGCCCGAGTCGCGCTCCCCTCTCTCGACCCTGTCGCGCCGCCTTAGCGGCCCCGTCGCGTCGCGCTTGCGGCCCCGTCGCGTCGCCCTCGCGGCCCCTTCACGTCGCGCCGCCCTAGCGGCCGCGTCGCGCCGCCCTCGCGGCCCCGATCCGCCGCCCTCGCGGCTCCTTCGTGTCGCACCGCCCTCGCGGCCCTTTCACGCCGCCCTCGCGGCCCCTAGCCGCACTCGCGGCCCCGTCGCCTACCCCTGCGGCCCCGGCGCTGCCCTTCCCTGCCTCGGCGCCGCCTCTGCTGGCCCCGTCGCCTACCCCTGCGGCCCCGGAGCTGCCCTTCCCGGCCCCGGCGCCGCCTCTACTGGCCCCGACGCCGCTCCACCCGGCCCCGACGCCGCTCCACCCGGCCTCGCCGCCGCTCCACCCGGCCCCGCCGCCGTCCCCACGCGGCCCCGCCGTCACCACCGAGCCGCCGGCGCCGCCGAGCTACTGCCGAGCCGCCCGATCCACCCGAGCCGCCCGAGCCGCCGCGCCACCTGAGCCGCCCGAGCCGCCGGGTCGCCGAGCCGCCGAGCTGCAGTTGCTGCCGCACCGCCGTACCGCCGAGCCGCCCGAGCCGCCCGAGTCGCCGAGTCGCCGAGCCGCAGTTGCTGCCGAGCCGCCGTACCGCCGAGCCGCCCGAGCCGCCCAAGCCGCCGAGTTGCCGACCCGCCGAGCCGCCGAGCCGCCCTGTCCGGTAAGAGCAGCGCCTCTGTCACTGCACTGCCCTTACCCTACTGTTCGCGCTGCTAGTCTACTGCTGTCATGGCTACCCCTAGTGTCCTCGCTTTTGACGCTGAGGGTCGGGCCATTGACTTTGACGTCTGGGTAGATGACCTGCAGCTTTTCCTACAGTGCGATAGGGCAGACGGTCTCTCCCTCTTTGACCTCACCTCTGGAGCCTCTCCTGCCCCTGCTGCTGATGCCGACGCCACTGTTCGCTCACAGTGGGCCACACGCGATGCTGCTGCACGTCTTGCTGTGCGTCGCCACCTGCCTACCTCTGAGCGTGCGCACTTTAGCCAGTACAAGAGTGCTCACACCTTGTACGACGCTGTAGTTGCGCGCTACTCCTCCCCTGCCACTGCTGCACTGAGCCGCCTCATGCTACCGTACCTCTTCCCTGACCTTGCTGCCTTTCCCACAGTCGCTGACCTCATTACGCACCTCCGCACTAGTGACACTCGCTACCGCGCTGCGCTTCCTGCTGAATTCTGCGCCAAGAACCCCCCCCCCATGTACATCACCCTCTACTACATAGTCACCCGGCTCCCTGACTCCCTTCGCGTAGTCAGGGACCACTTCCTCTCAGTTTGCCCCACCACTCTCACCGTTGACCTCCTCGAGAAGGCCCTCCTAGCAGCAGAGAAGAGCATAGTCGCTGTAGGAGCCTCTCGTGGTGACCCTCGCACCCCCGTCTTTGAGGGGTGTTCCCCTCCCCCCCTTTTTGCCCTCTGTTGCCTCTGCTGCTGCGGCCGACCTCGTTGGTTTCGAGTCGGTCGGCGCTGCGTCTGCCCCGAGCGGGAGACGCCGCACCGGCAAGGGCAAGGGGGGCAAGGGTACTGGAGGGGTTGGCGGGGGTGGCGGAGGTGGCGGTGGAGGCAGTGGAGGGGGTGGGGGTGGTGGTGGGAGTGGTGGCGGGGGTGGAGGTGTCGGTGGCGGCAGTGGAGGCGGAGGCGGCGGCGGCGGTGGCGGTGGGAGCGGAGGTGGCGGAGGTGGCGGCGGTGGAGGAGGCGGCGGCGGAGGAGGTGGAGCTGGTCGGGGTGGCGCTGCGCAGAGGGTCGGCTCCGGTGGTGGTCAGCGCCAGCAGCAGCAGCAGCAGCAGCAGCGGCAGCAGCGCACTCGTGACATCCCCCCCCCTCAGCAGCTCCGTGAGTGGTACGCTGCACGCCAGCGGGGTGGGGGTACTGGTCCGTGCACCTACGTCCTACGCACCGGCGACCGCGCGGGTGAGCAGTGCGGGGGTGCGCACTCCACCCAGCGCTGCTTTGGCCGCCTGACGGACGCTTGGTGTCACCAGTTCCCTGAGGCCACTGAGATCCCCCGCTGGGGCGAGCTGTCTAGGGCGGGTGTAGCTGTCTTTGACCTTGACTTTGATGCTATTCTTGCTGCCATGTATGCTGTGACTATTAGTGATGAGGGTGACTGTTACCGGTGTTTTCCGCCCGACCCGGGCATTGAGACTGCTGCTCTAGGTACTGGTGAGGCTGCTGCTCTAGGTGCTAGCGAGGCTGCTGCTCTAGGTGCTCGTGTGTCTGCTCCCTCAGGTGCTGGTGAGTCTGCTCTCTCAGGTACTGCGTCGGCTTCGGCCTCCCACACCTTCACCCTTGACTCGGGGGCTTCTCGCTCCTTCTTTCGAGACCGCACCACACTCACGCCGCTTGGCCGGCCAGTTGCAGTCTCTCTGGCAGACCCCTCTAGGGGTCCTGTCCTTGCTCACTTCTCCACTGTCCTCCCGTGTCCGGCGGCCCCCTCTGGCACCCTGTCTGGTCTTTACCTCCCCTCGTTCTCTACGAACTTGGTGAGTGGTGCTGACCTACAGGATGCGGGGGTTCACCAGTTCACTCCTGCGAGTCAGCGGGTGACCCACTGCACGGACGCTCGGACAGGCCGACACCTGGCCACGTTTACACGTCGGCCGGGGTCGAGCCTGTACACACTGACCACTGCGTCTCCTCCAGTCACTGCGTCTGGTCCGGTAGCTGCGTCAGGTCAGGTGTTTGCTGCAGCGTCCAGGTCTGGTCCTGAGTCTGCCCCCTGTTCGTGTCGCCTCCTGTCGCACGAGACTCTCCTCTGGCACCACCGCCTTGGTCACCCCTCCCTGCTTCGTCTCCGAGGCATGGCCTCCCGTGTCCTTGTCTCTGGTCTTCCCCGGTCCCTCCCTCCCCTTCCTCCGGGGCCAGGCCCTACCTGCGTCCCTTGTGTCGAGGGGCGGCAGCGGGCTGCCCCTCACTCCTCCCAGTTTCCTCCGACAGAGGCCCCGCTGCAGACGCTTCACATGGACGTGTGGGGCCCGGCCCGCGTCCGTGGACAGGGTCACGAGCGCTACTTCCTGCTGGTGGTTGACGACTACTCGCGTTACACCACAGTCTTCCCCTTGCGCAGCAAGGGTGATGTCACTGAGGTGTTGATCGACTGGATCCGCGCAGCTCGTCTCCAGCTCAGGCAGAGCTTCGGCTCGGACTTTCCTGTTCTGCGTCTGCACTCTGACAGAGGTGGAGAGTTCTCCTCTGGCCTTCTGCGAGCCTACTGTCGTGCACGAGGCATCCGCCAGACCTTCACGCTTCCGGACTCTCCACAGCAAAATGGGATGGTCATGGACGTCGCCCGTACGTCCATGATGCATGCGGCTGCCCCCCATTTTCTGTGGCCGTTTGCGGTTCGGTACGCGGCGCATCAGATCAACCTTCACCCCAGGGTCTCCATGCCGGAGACCTCCCCAGCTTTGCTGTGGACGGGGAAGGTTGGCGATGCGTCTGCGTTCCGTGTCTGGGGATCTCGGGCGTTTGTCCGCGACTTGTCTGCGGACAAGCTGTCCCCTCGTGCTGCTCCTTGCGTCTTCCTTGGCTTCCCCCCTGACGCGCCAGGGTGGCAGTTCTACCACCCCCACCTCTCGCCGTGTTCTGTCCTCCCAGGACGTCACGTTTGACGAGTCGGTCCCCTACTACCGCCTCTTCCCCTACCGCACTCCGTCCCTCCCCCCGCCACCGCTCTTCCTTGTGCCAGGTCCCCCCCCGGTAGACCCCCCCCCCCCTCAGGGTCCTGCCCCTTCAGGTGTGTCCCAGGTAGACGCCGTCGAGCCTAGTCGAGGTTACTGGTGACTCTGGTGCTGCTGAGGGTGCTGAGCCTGGGGGTGCTGACTCTGGGGGTGCTGAGCGTGTGGGTGCTACACCTGGGGGTGCTGAGCCTGAGGGTGCTACTCCTGGGGGTGCTGAGCCTGGGGGTGCTGAGCCTGGGGGTGCTACTACTGGGGGTGCTGAGCCTGGGGGTGCTGAGCCTGGGGGTGCTACGCCTGGAGGTGCTGAGCCTGGGGGTGCGGAGCCTGAGGGAGCTGGGCCTGCTCGTGTGGCGTCTGGCGGTGCTGAGCCTGGAGGTTCTCCGGGTGCTTCGTCTCGGCGGGAGCCACTCTCTCCACAGGAGCTGCGCGAGTGGTTTGCCCGGCGCTGGAGGCGTGCTGCTGGAGCTGGAGGTTCTTCGGCTGCTGAGGGTGCTGGTGCCGCGGGTCCCGGAGGTGCTCGTACTGGGAGTACTGGAGCTGCTGGGCCTGCGGGTACGACTGGAGCTGGAGCTGCTGAGGGTGTTGACGCTGAGGCTACTGCTGTCGGTCCTGGAGGCGGTCCTGCTGGGGGTGCTACTGGTGCTGCTGGAGGTACTGGAGCTGGAGGTGCTGCTGGCGCTGGTGCTGCCGCTGGGGGTACTGGTGCTGTCCCTGCCGTGTCTGGAGTCGCCGCGCGGCCTCGGCCGTACTTCGTTCCGCTCCTTCAGCAGGTTCTTGGTCTCCCGCCTTCTACTGGTCCTCCTCCTCCCTTAGAGTGTCCACAGCCTGTCCCGTCACAGTTACAGTTACAGCCGGCCTCCCCACTGCCCGCTCCTTCTCCCTACACTGGTCCTACTGGAGGTCTGGCTGAGCGTCGTGAGCCTGCGTCTCGCCCTGCGTCGCCTGTCCGTCCTGCTCGCTCTAGTGGTCGTGGTTCGCGTCAGCGTCCTCCTCCTGTCCCTGGCACGCACCGGATGTCTCTGCGTCCGTCCACTGCTCCTCTGCGTGCCCCTTTGCCTTCTCCTCCTGAGTCCTCTCTTCTTGCTCTTCCCGACCCGGAGTCGGACTCTCTTCGTGCTGCCAGTCCTACTGTCACGCGTCTCCTTGCTACGGTCGTCACTGACCCTTCCTTTGAGTCCACTGCTGCGTCTGCCCTAGTTGCTGAGCTCGTCGACTTTGCTGCTCGCTGTCGACTAGACTACGCTGCTAGTCTTGTCGTTGAGTCTGAGTCTGTCTGTCCTCCGTCCGTCGGGGGGTGAGGTGTGCCCTTGGCACGGACGTCCTTGAGGACAGGCAGGAGGAGTTCCAGTGTTTGGCTGCTGCTTCACCTCATCTCGTGTCCGTACTGCTTACCCCTGAGGGAGGACCCGGATGCACTTGACATCCCGACTCCGCGCTCTTACGCGGAGGCGATAGAGGGTCCCTACTCCTCTCAGTGGCAGGGCAGCTATGGACACAGAGATGGCTTCCTGGAAGTCCACAAGCACCTACGTTGACGAGGTTCCCCCGCCTGGGGCGAACATCGTCAGGGCATGTGGATTTTCAGGGTGAAGCGACCGCCGGGTTCTCCGCCTGTCTTCAAGGCGCGTTACGTGGCTCGTGGCTTCAGTCAGCGGCAGGGAGTTGACTACTTTCAGACCTTCTCTCCCACCCCGAAGATGACCACTCTTCGGGTACGCTGCACATAGCTGCTCACCGCGACTACGAGCTGCCACTCTCTTGACTTCAGCACTGCTTTCTTGCAGGGCAGCCTGCACGAGGAGATCTGGCTGCGTCGCCCACCTGGCTTCACTGGGTTTTTTCCTCCTGGCACCCAGTGGAGCCTCGGCGGCCAGTCTACGGTCTCCGCCAGGCACCGCGTGAGTGGCACGACACACTGAGGACTACACTTGCGGCTCTTGGGTTTGCTCCCTCTACTGCCGACCCGTCGCTGTTTCTGCGCACCGACACTTCTTTGCCGCTTCTACATCCTCGTGTACGTCGACGACTTGGTCTTGCCAAAGCTGAC
>CANJKZ010001087.1:0-29042 GCA_947471745.1 Closterium sp. Naga37s-1 | reverse complement strand
GATCTAGGATCGAGCTCAGAAAAGAGAATTGTAATTGAAAGATCACCTGGGTACAACACGAGGCTATATATAGGCTCGACACAAGGCCCCGTAACCAGGTGTTACGCGAAGGTTCCGCGGGTCGCGAAGCGTCCCGAACAGATCCTTCCCGAATTCGGTAGAAGGCAATTCGGTGGCAACCGAAAAGCCAGAATTCGGTGCCCGTAACCTACCTCGGTGCTATAACTATAATAAATATAGGAAAGCACCTAGCCTAGGAAATCAAGTAATTCATGCATGCATATAATTATCCTATGCTAGAAATAGCATGATAAAGTAAAGGCAAGCAAGCATAGCTGGCATAAGCCGTCGTACTACTCTCACACCTATTGTCCGGTTTTGAGATCACTCGCAGCAGATTTGCATATGTAAACGAATGCCAGTGCGCAGAACGAGTCAAATACGTTGAAGGATACCTAGTCATGTAGCTATCAGCAATATTGTGCACTGTTTGTACTTTTAACCCCATTTCTTTTGACCAATAGCCTCTACTATGTATCTACGTGAGAGTACTCAGTTTTGATATAATTCGCAGCTGGTTTGCATATGTAAACAAATGTCGGTGCAGAGAACGTGTCAAATGTGATGACGGATAGCCAATCATGAAACTATCAGCAACATAGTGTCTTATTTGTATTTTTTAAATCGTGTTTCTTTGGAGCAGTAGCCTCCACTATGTATCAAGGTGGTACTACCCGGTTTGGAGATCATTTGCAACTGATTTTCATATATAAACAAACGTCAGTGCTCAGCACAGCCAGACCCAGCACCCTCAGACTCAGCACCCCCAGACGCAGTACCTCGAGCAGCATCTGAATCGCCAGCTACCTCAACAGGCACAGTACCAGTGGGGGCGCTCACCTGGTCATCACCAAACTCAGCACTCCAAGCATCGTCGAGGCAGACGACTCAGCGGTGCTGAGTGTGAGGCTTCCCGCATGTCTGACCAGCACGGTCACCCAGGCTAGAAATATCAACATGACGACTAAACGACATCACATATCGCGTCGATCCATGCACGTCACGTCCACCTCTTAGTTTTTTGGAACTTCATAGGCTCATATCCAATGGGAAGGAATGGCACCAAATTGTACAACATGTTTGAACTATAACCCCATCGTTCAAGTAGCACTTCCTTTTCGTTCTCAACGTGAAGTATATTTATAAACAAATGTTACCACAACAACAAGGTTCATGATGCAATAGCGATTGAGGATGAAGGTTGACCTTTCACGGTATGATCGCACGATATGAACTGAATGCAGAATAGACCGCACGTCGACGACGTAGTGTCGGAGATGCGTGTCCCTCAAAAATAGCTTCAGGCAAGTTGTCTTGTCGTCCACCTCACCCGACTCATACAATCGCACATACGCTAGCGCCGTAGGCTCACCATCCTCACGCCGCGTGTTTATGTGGAAGAGCATGAGCAGGTCTGCATAAGTTGTGATGTTCTCCTTGGTTCCCGTTTTGGTTCGTGACGGTCTGAAGTATGGCAACACGTGAAAATGCGGGTGCCCCATGGAAGCTCGGTGTTGCGTGAACGTAGTGTGCCACCCTCTCTCCGCATGATGGAATGGCAAGTGCCGAATGGACCTGGAAGACAGAGATGCACATTAACGAGAAAATATGGAATGGGACACATGTCTTGAAAGATACGGAGCTAAGCACCCACCCCGCACATTGTACAAAAATGGCTAGCACACCCTCTGTAAATGCAGCTAGGCAACCTACTGTGTACGACATGCCCACGCCTACTAAACAGCGATCTCAACCACACTCTGTACAACCAACACCCCCAAACACATGAACTCTCGTACAACCAACGCACGCACTCTCTAAACAACCAGCACACACACACACACACACACACACACACACACACACACACACACACCCTCTATTAGGCCCGAACACATAGACAAGTTGCACGACATGCAAAAACACACCCACACACTCTATACAAACATAACAATGACAATGTGTTGTACTGATTCTCTCCATACATAATTTGAACATATATCAAATCACCCCACCCCCCCTTAAGATCCCCATAATCTCTCCCAACTCTCACGCCACACCATCCTTCTTTTTCGAATTCACTTACATGAATGGTGCCGACAGATAGCCCCAGCTCCTCGATGCACGGGTGAAGGTGCTGCATACTATCTGCATGGCACGACACATATCCCTGCCAAGTTGCTGCCCCTCTTCGTGCTGGGTCCCCCACAGGCAGGTCCACTGTATCATATGACGTTGTAAGCACGCTCGAACGAACACGGTCCGCCTGTGGTAGTACAAACAAGGCAAAACACCGACACATCTCATATCCGACGTGAATAGTACATGCAGTAGCAAGAAGAAGGCGTGCAATAGGATGTGTCAACATGGACCGTCTTTCAAATGACAGTGTTTAGAGCCTCACCTTCAATAAAGCAGTCTCGTAGGTTGACGAGCCTCCAAGAGCCGATTCTTGCGTGCTGAGCAGATTGCGCATCTGAACACTGCGCAAAATTGTTTTCGTCGTACTGGCGGTAGTTTGAAGCACGGAATGGTTGCTGCTTGCAGGTGGTTGTGTGTGCATGCTCATACAATGCCGTGCAATACTGATTAGGAGCTCCCGCGCGTCGAATGGAATCAGGAAAATGCGTTAGCAGATGGATTTTCGGCAATAGCCATCCGTCACCTCCACGCTTTTAGATGTGACTTTCAGGAGCCCGACTAGTCTGGAGGGATGGTGGTGGATATGTACAAATGATATCATGGTAATCATATGGTTGACTCAAACACAAGGGTAATGTAACATCCACTACAAACACGTATGCATGGTACGTACTCTGCGGTGTCTTTGACGTACTTCGCCAACTTCGCCTCAGAGTATGATGACGCCCGAAAGTAGTTGTCGAACCATGTAACGAATGAACGCAACACATACATGTGGGCATCCGTGATGAGGCCCTCGAGTATTACCACGGCAACCTGCATCATAACAAAAGGGTGATTGGAAAGTTACATGAGCGAAAATATAGAGGGGTGTGAGGGTTAGGGTTTAATCAGGTTGCATAAGGGTGGGAGGATGCCGATCGTTGAATACAAGCAGGGCAGTGTCAGAGAGCAGATGGATGGGAGGGATCAGAAGGGGTGTGCAGGGTCAAAGAGTGTGACCGATAGTGAGAGGTGTTGATGTGAGCAAGAAGGGATGAGAGGATATTGAGTGGGGAAAAGGATGCAAGAGTTAGGGGGGAGCTGAAATGTGATAGGGAGCCAATAGGGAGGGAGAACGGATCCATTGCCGCAGTTTGAAGCAATACCAAACAGCCTTCTTTTGCCCCACGCACCGTTTAGCGTGTCCCTCCTTACTTACCCTCATCATTGCTGCATGTTCCGACGAAGAGAAGTTGGCCCCCAAACTGAAATATGCACCGGGTGGCGGTATTTTCATGCCTGCAAGTAATATAGCACGATACATCTCGAGGTGCAGCCTGGCATGTGCACAATGAGAAAAGAGTACAACACACACAACGACGATGCATTAGCTGCTTGGTTTATGTCGTCAACAAACCGAATTGTCACCTACAGTCTCAACTCAGGTTCACCACTCAATGTGCATCACGTTGCATACACATACTGTTTAACCACCATACACACACACATTTGGGAAACAACACTCATACATTCCATACAAACAACACTCCTACACACACTATACAACCAGCACACACCCACACACTCTTGAAACCAGCTCACAGAGAGACACATTCAACAACCACCACACGAACACCCAATAATTCTTATCCACACCATACATAGCAGCATCTAACAAACCACCCCACCATACCCCTTAAGAACATTTCATTCACAAACACCCTAATCCCCTCCCTTTCCATATCCACACATAGCTTGTCACCCTAATGTATGACCCAGTCAGCACCCCACACCCCTGCAAACCAAACTAATTAGCAACATCACTCACTGGTTTGCATTTTTAGCACATTTGTTTGCGAGGATGATAGCCTCCAGGATGTAGACCCAAATGCCGATCAATATGACATGCAAGATGTCGGGCATGAAGATGCGATAAGGGTTGCCCCAGGGCTTCGATCGATCCTCCGCTTTTCCGAAAGTCCAAAGAAGCACTGCACACCATATGGCAACACAACAAAGCTTTGTTGTGGTGTGGAAATGGACCACACACCAAATACTAACTCAGTCAGATGGGTTTATGGTCCCCTCACCTTTGTCATGTGGGTAGAGTATTCCATGGCAAGATCCTTATCGTTGGCGTACTTGCGCTGGTCTTCGACCGTGCGAAACTTTGCAGCACAATTCGGATCCATGTTGTCCAAGTCTTCGTCTCGCACCTCACAGATCGAGCAAGGTCTCTTGGCTCCGGTCTGTTTGGTGCACGAGACCCGGCAAGTCTCTGGAAAATCGGCGACGTACGAAAACAGCTTGGGCCAGACAGTATACACCTCTCCAATGGGTCCGTCAATGGGATGGACCTGCAAGCACACATTTTGTATCATCAGACTGTACGCTACGTTAAGTTTGTCGCACACACACTCGCCGGAAGCACAACACTTACGTCTTGCACGCCTGGTCGAGGGCCTTCATCACGACGTCGCAGCATCCCTGGAACAATATCGTTTTCTGGGTAGATGACATGTCTGTGTCTGGGAGTGGAAGCAGTGCTATGAGTGCATGGCCGTGCTCGCTCCACCGAACGCTGAGGGGAAGATTACCGAACGACAGATACACCGGCCAGGCACGGCAACGCGCGTTTCCGCTGAGGTGCGTCTCATCGCTTGAGAGAATTAGCGGGCACACGCATTCCTTTTCGCCGAGTCCTTGCTGTACGAAACACGCACGTAAAAGAATTAACACCCGTAAGTGATACAAATATATTATACGTGATTGTTAAACATTGATAAGTTCAAACAGAACAACAATAGGAAGTACATAGTGAATGTGCCAGGATTTCACCTGAGACTTTATAAAGAAATCTCCCGTCTCTGTGCCGGCATAAACGCGTGCTTCACCCTCGTATTTCTCGAAGGCTTTGTGAATGAACCCCTGCTTATTTCTTGGGTCGGCCCACATGCGTCGTAAAACCTGCACATGAATCATCACAACTCCATTAAAATCATTATTACAGGAAATCCTAAACCACAGCCTTCCACATGGACTTACATACCTCAATAGGATCCAAATATTTCACTTTGAAAGTCCGATGCCAACCAGGCACTCGTACAATGGCAGTCCTAAACCTTGTCTGATCAATCCCAAACTCCTCGCGCGCGCGTACGTATCTAAAGCATGCTGCCCACTCCCATCCATCCAGCTGCGCAATGTCAAATCCTGGATTCTTCACAAGCCTGAAAAACGCCGCCACATCAGGTCCACTCATCCCAGTGCCCCTGTTGCAGAGGGATAGAAATCTGAATGTTTCAATGCGAGTGTCAAACACAGGCTCAGTAATGGACTCTTCATTAGCAAAATATTCATCAGCGTCAACAAATACGAACGCCTCCTCATGTTGGCTCCCAATCTCAACGTCGCTATCCTCTACCACCTCCACCTCTTCTACTGGTGGCAGCAAAGGAGACTCTACCCGTACAAGGGGTGCATGTTCCTCCACAAGTACACCTCGTCTGCTCCCAAGAGTCCTAGTGGTGGGCGAAAACAGCATGTCTTCAGCAGAGGTGTTGCGGTGCTTCCGCTCGTGTTTGACGAGGGCTGGGTAAGTGCGGAGGCGTTTAGGGCAACCACCGCACTTGAACGGGCGATCAGCATCCTCTCCTGCAATCATTTAAAGGAGGGTATATGGTATAACGGAGATAAAGAAGGGGAATATGGATGGTGTTTATGCAACGAATGGAATGAACATAAGATCTGTGAAGTGCGTCGTATGAGGGTGCAATGGAACGATCGCCATACTGCCAACCATGTAACACCTGTCATGCAAATCATATGCAACAGCGGGGTTGCCTAGGGGTGTCATGATAGAATGTTGGTTGAGAAGGAGCACAGGGCGGGAGAGAGCAGAAGGGAGGGACAGAGCAGAGGAGAGGGAGGGAGTAGAGGAGAGGGAGGGAGCAGAGTGGAGGGAGAGAGCGGAGGGAGAGAGCAGAGGGGAGAGAGGGAGCAGAGCGGAGGGAGAGAGCGGAGGGAGATTGCAGAGGGAGAGAGCAGATGGAGAGAGCAGAGGGAGAGAGCAGAGGGAAAGAGCAAACGGGATCGAGGCCATGGGAAATGTGCTATAATGACAAAACTCAAACGTGAAATGGGTATGAGAAGTAGCTGAACCAGAAAACTATGGTGGTGTGCAGAGAATGGTGGGCTAATAGCCTCGTCGCGTGAATTTAGCACCTGTGTCGGACTCGTCGGAAGTAGAGGGTTCGTTTTCTAACCCTTTGCGCTCGGATGTTCGTTCATGTTCTGCCCTGTTGTCCATGTTGAGTATATGCGTCACTGGCCACACCTGTTCGGGATGATGTGAGCACAAGATGTAGTGGGAAAGTGTGTAGTACGTGTGTAAGCACACATGGGGTCAGTGGTAAGGCAAAGTGGGCGCGTTGGCAACGGAATGCTTTAAGGATAACGCATGGGATGCGGGCACCGAAGGGTTCCTGCTTGTGGCACACTGCCGTTGGGTGGGGTGCAGAGTGCGTACAGGATGCGCACATCGGAGTGGGGGGATATTCAGGATTGTTTAACAATTGCTTAGGTGATCAAGCAACCGTCTGCTCACAGGGCGATGGAGAAAGCAATGCATACAGGCATATGGCATGGCAAATGGGCAAGTGTATGGAGTATTTGGGCCCATGAAGGTCGACAATGCGGAACACAAAGGATGTGCTAATAATAATGATGTGGTAAAGAGAGCATTGCAATGGATTTGCATATATTCGGAGGTAGGGGGCGGAAATGTGGGAAGGTGTGCAGATATATTCAAGAAACCTGACCAAAGGAAAAGGAACTAAAACGGAAAATCAGAGCAATATTTGGGCGGGAAGAGAATGGTGGGTCGTGGGGGGCAGGTGGGCTGATGGTACCCGAGAAGCATGGTGCACTGAAACATGATAGCAGCGCATAACGGGGAAATGAAGGTGAAATTATTGTAACATATGGAATGGGTGGGATGAGGTAAGGAAGAGAAAAATTTTGCCTGCTGCAAGCGGGATGAGGGGGAGTTCGAGAGGGCTGGACATGTACTGACCCACTCACGATGTCAGAGATGGCAGGAGTGTCCTCGCCACGGCAAAAGGCTATGGAGTACCTGCTAGTAGACACACACCTAGACACACACACACACACACACGCACATACAGTCCCACACACACCAACACACATACACAACCACGCACACATACACACACACACAATACAATAACGTACACACACACACACACAACAATCCACTGACAAGAATGCATACAAACACGTGCACACATGCACAGCCACATGTGCACAGAGACACGCAGGAGGATGAGGATGATCATGTGGAAAACTGTTCTTGGAGTGGAGACGAAGGGGGGGACCGGTCATATAGAAGAAACTTCCATGATGCACACGGTAACCAAGATACCATCAATGGACAGGAGGATAGTGGGGGAAAAGGGGAGGAATGACGATGGCACAATGCTTCACATGCACCAATGCACCCTAGATCCCAGTGCACTAGTGCTCGACAACTCTTTTCCCAATGCACACACCCCCACTCCACTCCAGTTCACAATTCTCTCGTGCACAATACTCACACTGTGACAATCATATTGCCACCAGCCAATGAGAAGCTGCAGCAGCAGTGGCGGCAGCCGTCCCGTCAACGCACAGTGCAACGCACACGAATCTCGACAAGGGTCCCCCCGTCCGTACACCGGTCGCGCAAGGGCCTGAAATGTTCTCAGACTGTCAAAATCGAGCCACGCGTAGAGAGACTGCACTCGGCAAAGGCCCGCGAGCATCTGCCGGTACACACACACACACACCCACACACACTACAACACACACACGCACTCTCACATGCGCACACAAATACACGCACACGCACACGCATACACACGCACACCAGCACACACCGACGCACAGACAAAATGCGTGAGATTTAGTTGAAGATCAAGACAAGGCTGGAGGAGAGAAGTGTGGTGGGGGAAGAGATGTGATGGAAAAACGCAATGTTGGGAGGATGAGCTACACACGATCTCGAATGTGAGAGGAGAGCGCGAATCCGGAACAGTGATAGTGAGAGAGCGGGCGCTAGATATCGACAGAGTAAGAGAGTGCCCACTGACCGAGTGTGTGAGAGAGGAATCTCGACCCTGAGATAGAGTCAGACCGGTCGGAACTCCCGGTCGAGTTTTCATTCTCGACACGGAATACCTGAGATAGATTCTCGACACGGAATATCGACCGTGAGAATGAGATCGCGGCTGTGACAATGAGATCTCGATCATGAGAATGAGGTAGAAGAGAGAGAGAGAGAGAGAGAGAGAGAGAGAGAGAGAGAGAGAGAGAGAGAGAGAGAGAGATATAGAGAGAGAGAGAGATATCTTGAGCAGTTGGTAGAGACATCGACCGTGAGAATGAATGCTCGACCGTGAGAATGAGATCGCGGACGTGACAATGAGATCTCGATCATGAGAATGAGATCTCGACTGTGAGAATGAGGTCTCAACCGTGATAATGAGATCTCGACCGTGAGAATGAGATATCGACCATGAGAATGGGATCTCATCACAACATGCCACCTTTTGAGGTGAAAGCAGAGCAAGTTGTATTCCCACCCCCAATAAAAGTTGCTAGCTCCTCTAACAAGGCCACCTAATCTCAAGCTACATATGTTTGCCATGTTTGTAATTCCTGTTAATGTCACCATTGCATTTTAATCCAAATTCGTATGAAATAGTATAATTTATGCTTGTAGAAGCGGCCCGCGACAGCGTTGTAGGCGTCAATGGTGCCCACAAAGTTCTACAAGCCATGTAAGAGCTTCGCAATAAAGCGCCGGTAGTTTAGTATTAATAAGGGTCTCTTTAGTGCGCCGCCTCACAACGAAGCAGTGCACCTATTGTGAAGAAATGAGGAATGAATGATGAACTAGGAAATGAGTTGGGTACAAATATGAAGCCCTAGAAAGCTGTACCCCATACTGTCTACCCCACTACAGCCTAGAAAGACTATAGCATATAAGTTTGACACACCCCCATAGGCAAAGTGGGGGAGAACAAGGGTCACAAAACCAGTCAAGCAAAGCACAGCAAGCTCAGGGTGGATCACAACGTCACCACACATTCTGAGCACAGCACAGTTCAAGGGTCACAAGGCCAGTTCACATGCAGATATATATATATATATATATATATAAAGTTAAACATGCAAGTGCAAGTATATATAGGTCAAAGTACAAGCAAGGTCAAGAAGTGAGCAAGTGAGGCAAAGTAGGTACAAGACCTAACAGAGTACAGAAGCGCTGATGATCACAAGGCGCGAGTGCCTTGGTGAATCAGCAGTGTTGGCCTGAGAGGCCACGTAAGCAAGTCGCAGCTGACCACGCTGCTGTAGCTCACGAGCAAGGAAGTAGCGAAGAGCAATGTGCTTCGTTCTGTGCTCCAGTCTGTGCTCACGACACAAGGCCAGCATGGCCTTGTTGTCTACGTACAGAACTGGAGGAGAACGAGGCGGCTCTCCGAGGTCAGTCAGCAGGTAGGTGAGCCAGCGTAACTCCTGTGCAGCCATGGCCCTGCGTAGATCTCAGCCTCACAGCTGGAGCTGAGAACAGAAGAAGAGCGGGTAGACCGCCACGAAACAGAATCGGAACCAAGGCTGAAGGTGTAACCCTGTGACGACCGCTGCGTAGCCAAGGCGTCAACCCAAGACGCGTCTGCGTGACCAGTGAGGACCACTGGACTCCGCCCTCCAAGCACTAGCCCCATGCCCGACGTACTGCACAAGTAGCGCAACACCCTCTTCGCTGCAGCCATGTGCTCAGGGAGGTGTCTCCCAGGAGCAACATAGCGTGCCAGAATGCTAAGAGGGTATGCAAGGTCAGGTCGTGTGCAGGTCATCAGGTACATGAGGCAGCCAACAAGCTCTGGGTACGGGCCACTCGGCTCTACGGACTCATCCGAAGGCAGAGCTGAGAGCGAGTGGCGAGTAGACAGAGGAGTGGCCTGTGGCGAGGAGTACGTGAAGCCGAAGCGCTGAAGGACCTGCTGCACCATGTGTGACTGAGTCAGGGTAATGGTGCGCTGTGCTCTGTCCCGGGTGATCTGCAAGCCAAGGTAGCTGCGCAGTTCACCCAGGTCTGTGCACGTGTGTCTCTTCTGCAGCTCGGACTTCACGTGGGCGAGTCCAGCAGTGTCAGCTGTGGCAAAGACCAAGTCGTCGACGTACACGAGGATGTAGAACGGCGGCAAAGAGGTGTCGGTGCGCAGAAACAGCGACGGGTCGGCAGTAGAAGGAGCAAACCCAAGAGCCGCAAGTGTAGTCCTCAGTGTGTCGTGCCACTCACGAGGTGCCTGGCGGAGACCGTAGACTGGCCGCCGGAGGCTCCACTGGGTGCCAGGAGGAAAAGACCCAGTGAAGCCAGGTGGGCGGCGCAGCCAGATCTCCTCGTGCAGGCTACCCTGTAGGAAAGCAGTGCTGAAGTCAAGAGAGTGAAGCTCGTAGTCGCGCTGAGCGGCTATGTGCAGTAGTACCCGAAGAGTGGTCATCTTCGGGGTGGAGAGAAGGTCTGAAAGTAGTCAACTCCCTGCCGTTGACTGAAGCCTCGAGCCACGTAACGCGCCTTGAAGACAGGAGGAGAACCCGGGGGCCGCTTCACCCTGAAAATCCACATGCCACTGACGATGTTCGCCCCAGGTGGGGGAACCTCGTCGACGTAGGTGCCTATGGACTTCCAGGAAGCCATCTCTGCGTCCATGGCTGCCTGCCACTGAGAGGAGTAGGGACCCTCTATCGCCTCCGCGTAAGAGCGCGGAGTCGGGATGTCTGGTGCATCCGGGTCTCCCTCAAGGGCCAGCAGCATGGACACGAGATGAGGTGAAGCAGCAGCAAAGAACTGGAACTCCTCCTGCCTGTCCTCAAGGACGTCCGTGCCAAGGGCACACTCACCCCCGACGGACGGAGGACAGACAGACTCAGACTCAGCGACAAGACTAGCAGCACGTAGTCTAGACGACAGCGAGCAGCAAAGTCGACAAGCTCAGCAACTAAGGCAGACGCAGCAGTGGACTCGAAGGAAGGGTCAGTGACGACAGTAGCAAGGAGACGCGTGACAGTAGGACTGGCAGCACGAAGGGAGTCCGACTCTGGGTCAGCAAGAGCAAGAAGAGAGGACTCAGGAGGAGAAGGCAAAGGGGCACGCAGCGGAGCAGTGGAAGGACGCAGAGACATCCGGTGCGTGCCGGGGACAGGGGGAGGACGCTGACGCGAACCACGACCACTAGTGCGAGCAGCACGGACAGGCGACGCAGGACGAGACGCAGGCTCACGACGCTCAGCAAGACCTCCAGTAGGACCAGTGTAGGGAGAAGGAGCAGGAGTGGGGAGGCTGGCTGTAACTGTGACTCAGACTGGACGGGCGGCGGACACTCTAAGAGAGAGCAGGACTAGTAGAGGGCGGAAGACCAAGAACCTGCTCAAGGAGCGGACGAAGTACGGTCGCGGCCGTGCAGCACCCCCAGAACCAGCAGGAACAGCACCAGCACCCCTAACGGCAGCACCAGCTCCAGTAGCACCCCAAGCTCCAGCAGCGCCAGCAGCTCTAGCACCAGCACCCCCAACAGCAGCACTAGCTCCAGTAGCACCCCAGCTCCAGCCGCGCCAGCACAGCACCAGCTCCAGCAGCACCAACACCAGCACCCTCAGAAGCACCAGCACCAGCAGCACCTCCAGCGCCAACACCCCCAGCTCCAGCTCCAGCTCTTGCACCTCCAGCAGCTCCAGCACAAGGAGTACCCGCAGGCCCAGCTGCTCCAGTACCTCCAGTACGAGCACCTCCGGGACCCGTGGCACCCAGCACCCTCAGCAGCAGTAGAACCTCCAGCACCAGCAGCACCTCCAGCTCCAGCAGCACGGCTCCAGCGCCGAGCAAACCACTCGCGCAGCTCCTGTGGAGAGAGTAGCTCTCGCCGGGACGAAGCACCCGAAGGACCTCCAGGCCCAGTCCCTCCAGACGCCACACAAGCAGGCTCAGCACCCCCAGGCTCCGCACCCCCAGGCTCAGCACCCCCAGGCTCAGCACCCCCAGACTGAGCACCCCCAGACTCAGCACCCCCAGTCTCAGCGCCCCCAGGCTCAGCCCCCAGGCCCCCGCATCCGCAGGATCAGCACCCCTAGCAGCACCAGAGTCAACAGCTACCTCGACAGGCTCGGCTGCGTCTACCTGGGACACACCTGAGGGGGCAGGACCCTGAGGGGGGAGGGGGTCTACCGGGGGGGGACCTGGCGCGAGGAAGACGGCGGCGGGGGGAGGGACGCAGTGCGGTAGGGGAAGAGACGGTAGTAGGGAACCGACTCGTCAAACGTGACGTCCTGAGAGGACAGAACACGGCGCGAGGTGGGGTGGTAAAACTGCCAACCAGGCGCATCAGGGGGAAGCCAAGGAAGACGCAGGGAACAGCACGGGGGGACAGCTTGTCCGCAGACAAGTCGCGGACAAACGCCCGAGATCCCCAAACACGGAACGCAGATGCATCGCCAACCTTCCCCGTCCACCGCAGAGCAGGGGAGGTCTCCGGCATGGAGACCCGGGGCTGAAGGTTGATCTGATGCGCCGCGTACTGAACCGCGAACGGCCACAGAAAATGGGGGGCAGCCGCATGGATCATGGACGTACGGGCGACGTCCATGACCATGCCAATGCGGCGCTCAGCAATCCCATTTTGCTGTGGAGAGGCCGGAAGCGTGAACGTCTGGCGGATGCCTCGTGCACGACAGAAGGCTCGCAGAAGGTCAGAGGAGAACTCTCCGCCTCTGTCGGAGTGCAGACGCAGAACAGGAAAGTCCGAGCCGAAACTCTCTCTGAGCTGGAGACGAGCAGCGCGGATCCAGTCGATTAACACCCCAGTGACCTCACCCTTGCTGCGCAAGGGGAAGACTGTGGTGTAACGCGAGTAGTCGTCAACCACCAGCAGGAAGTAACGCTCGTGACCCTGTCCACGGACGCGAGCTGGGCCCCACACGTCCATGTGAAGCGTCTGCAGCGGAGCCTCTGTCAGAGGAAACTCAGAGGAGTGAGGAGCAGCGCGCTGCCGTCCCTCGACGCAGGGAACGCAGGTAGGGGCAGGCCCTGGAGGAAGAGGAGGGAGGGATCGGGGGAGACCAGAGACAAGGACACGGGAGGCCATGCTTCAGAGACGAGGCAGGGAGGGTGACCAAGGCGGTGGTGCCAGAGGAGAGTCTGGTGAGACAGGAGACGACACGAGCAGGGGGAAGACTCAGGACCAGACCTGGACGCCGCAGCAGACACCTGACCCGACGCAGCTACCTGACCAGACGCAGCAACCGGAGGAGACCCAGTAGTCAGTGTGTACAGGCTCGACCCCGGCCGACGGGTAAACATGGCCAAGTGTCGGCCCGTCCGAGCACACATGCAGTGGGTCACTCGCTGACTCGCAGGAGTGAACTGGTGAACCCCCCCATCCTGTAGATCAGCACCACTCACCAAGTTCGTGGAGAACGAGGGGAGGTAGAGACCTGACAGGGTGCCAGAAGGGGCCGCCGGACACGGCAAGACAGTGGAGAAGTGGGCAAGGACAGGACCCCCAGAGGGGTCTGCCAGGGAGACCGCAACTGGCCGACTAAGCGGCGTGAGTGTGGTGCGGTCTCGAAAGAAGGAGCAGGAAGCACCTGAGTCAAGGGTGAAGGTGTGGGAGGCCTGAGCCGACGTGGTACCTGAGAGAGGAGAGTCACCAGCACCTGGGGCAGTAGACCCACTAGCACCTAGAGCAGTAGCCTCACCAGTACCTAGAGCAGTAGCCTCACCAATGCTCGGGTCAGGTGGAACACACAGGTAACAGTCACCCTCATCACTAGTAGACACAGCATGCATGGCAGCAAGAATAGCATCATAGTCAAGATCAAAGATAGCAACCCCCGCCCTAGACAGCTCGTCCCAGCGAGGGATCTCCGTGGCGGCAGGGAACTGGTGACGCCAAGCGTCCGTCAGGCGGCCGAAGCAGCGCTGGGTGGAGTGCGGGCCCCCGCACTGCTCACCAGCGCGGTCACCGGTACGAAGGACGTAGGTACAGGGACCAGCACCCCCACCCCGCTGACGCCCAGCGTACCACTCACGAAGCTGCTGGGGGGACGGGGTCTCACGAGTGCGCTGCTGCTGCTGCTGCGCTGACCACCACCGGAGCCACCCCTCTGCGCAGAGCCGCGACCAGCTCCACCGCTGCCCCCCCGCCATCACCTCTGCCGCCTCCGCCGCACCTCCGCTCCAACTGGCACCGCCGCCGCCTCCTCCGCCCCCACTACTGCCACCGACGACTCCACCCCTGCCACCACTCCCACCACCACCCCCACCCCCTCCACCGCCTCCACCGCCACCTCCACCGCCCCCGCCAGCTCCTCCAGCACCCTTGCCCCCCTTGCCCTTGCCGGTGCGGCGTCTCCCGCTAGGGGCAGACGCAGCTCCAACTGACTCGAGGCCGACGAGGTCGGCCGCAGCAGCAGAGGCAACAGAGGGCAAGAGGGGGGAGGGGGAGCACCCCTCAAAGAAGGGGGTACGAGGGTCACCACGAGAGGCTCCTACACAGCGACTATACTCTTCTCTGCTGCTAGGAGGCGCTCCTCGAGGAGGTCAACGGTGAGTATGGTGGGGCAAACAGAGAGGAAGTGGTCCCTGACCGAGCGAAGGGAGTCAGGGAGCCGGTGACTATGTAGTAGAGGGTGATGTACATGGGGGGGGGGTTCTTGGCGCAGAACTCAGCAGGAAGCGCAGCGCGGTAGTGGGTGTCACTAGTGCGAAGGTGCATAATGAGGTCAGCGACTGTGGGAAAGGCGGCGAGGTCAGGGAACAGGTACGGCAGCATGAGGCGGCTAAGGGCAGCAGTGGCAGGGGAAGAGTAGCGTGCAACTACAGCGTCGTACAAGGTCTTAGCACTCTTGTACTGACTAAAATGCGCACGCTCAGTGGTCGGTAAGTGGCGACGCACAGCAAGACGGGCAGCAGCATCGCGTGTGGCCCACTGTGAGCGAACAGTGCTGTCAGCATCGGCAGCAGGGGCAGCAGAGGCACCAGAGGTGAGATCGAACAGGGAGAGTCCGTCTGTCCTATCGCACTGTAGGAAAAGCTGCAGGTCATCGACCCAGACCTCAAAGTCAACAGCCCCAGCCCTCAGCATCAAAGGTAAGGACACTGGGGGTAGCCATGACAGCAAGCAGTCTAGCAGTGAGAGCAGTAGGCTAGGGGCAGCGCAGTGGCAAAGGCGCTGCTCGGGAGTGCTCTCACTAGTCCGGGTGGGTACGGGCGGGTCGCGCCGGCGGAACAGGGCCGGGAACTGCGGGCGTCAGCGGCTCGACAGCGGCACCAGCGGCTCGGCGGCAGCGCGGCTCGACGGCGGCGGCGGCGGCACGAAGGCGGCTCGGCGGCGGTGGCGGCTCGACAGCGGCGGCTCGACGGCGGCGTCTCAATAGCGCGGCTCGAGCGGCGGCGGCGGCTCGACGGCGGCGGCGGCTCGACAGCGGCGGCGGCGGCTCGGCGAGTAGGCGGCTCAGCAGCGGCCGCAGGAGGGCGGCAGGAGGGCCGCGAGAGGGCGCGACGGAGCCGCGAGAGAGGGCGGCGACGGGGCCGCGAGGGCGGCGATGAGGCCGCTGAGGGCGGCGACGGTGCCGCTGCGGGCTGCGAAGGGGCCACTGAGGGGAGGCGACGGGGCCGTTGAGAGCGGCGAGCGGGGCCGCTAGAGGGCGGCGACGGGGCCGCGAGAGGGCGGCGACGGGGCCGCAAGAGCGGCGGCGGGGACCCGCAAGGGCGGCGACGGGGCCCGCTGAGGGCGGCGACGGGGGCCGCTAGAGGGCGGCGCCGGGCCGCGAGAGTGCGGCGACGGGGCCGTAAGAGTGGCGGCGGGGCCGCTAAAGGGCGGCGACGGGGCCGCTGAGGGCGGCGACGGGGCCGGAAGGGCTGCGAAGGGGCCGCTAGAGGGGCGACGACGGGGCCGCTGGGGGGCAGGCGACGGGGGCCGCTGAGGGCAGCGACGGGGACGCTAGAGGGCGGCGACGGGGCCGCTGAGGGCGGCGACGGGGCCGCTAGAGGGCGGCGACGGGGCCACCAAGGGCGGCGACGGGGCCATGTAGGGTGGGGCCACGAGGGGCCGCTAAGGGCGGCGACGGGGCCGCGAGAGGGGCCGTGAGAGGGCGCGAAGGGGAGGACGGCACACAGGGCGCGCCTCGGTCAGGAGCGACTCGCTCTCCGGGCAGAAAAAAAAGTTTAATCGATTTTCAGTGGTGGGCCCTAGGAACAGTTCCCACTAGGGAACCTGCTCTATACCATGTGAAGAAATGAGGAATGAATGATGAACTAGGAAATGAGTTGGGTACAAATATGAAACCCTAGAAAGCTGTACCCCATACTGTCTACCCCACTACAGCCTAGAAAGACTATAGCATATAAGTTTGACACCTATTTCATTCCAAGCCGCGGTCTGCCAACACTGCAAGTCGACGGCGTGCCAATGCTGCAGCAAGGCGGCTCAGTGCGTTGCACCCGCAGGACAGCATCGCAACCACGTCGCATGTGCTCGCAGATGATTGGCAGACTGTGTCTTGTCACATGCAAAGCGCACAGGCGGATACGTGGAGAGTTCGACCAGCAACCACCAAAAACCATGTTGACGAGAAATGACCCCGCCATCGATTGGGCGAAGCAGACTTTGCACTCGAATGCGCGCAGAAGTAGACGGAGAATGCGCGCCGAAGTCGACGTCGACCTGTCCGCAGAAGACGACGTCGCCGGCACGTAGAAGACGACGTCGACCGTGCAATTAAGTAATGCTCGTCGAGGGGAGCCCGTCGACCAATGCTCCTCGACAGGTCTTGGCGTACCAACGTCCTCTGCGAACTCGTCGACGAGTGTCCTCTGCGAGCGGGTTGACCAACGTCCTCTGATGAAGACTTATGCGGACACGTCGTCGTCGACTTCTGCACCAACACACTCGGTCGAACTCCGCGGACAGTTCTAGGTCGAACTCTGTGCGCACTCGACGGGAACTTCTGCATGCTGTTAACGGGAATGGAGTGTTGGCCCCGCCCTCGCTTGGGCAACGCCGACGACTTGGTCGGATGTACGGGAGTAGCAGCCGACTGTTCACAGTGGAAGAGCTGCTCGACAGGATTTGTCGAGCTGCAGGGGACCACTGTGGTGCTGCTGTCGACAAGGGAGCTCGACGGCTGCAACTGACTGGTCTGGGCGACGGGTGGGCCGTCGACCAGGAGGGGCTGTTCGACCGGGAGGTTGACCTGAGAAGTGAGCAGCGGTCGACAAGGGGAGCTTGTCGACAACAGCTGTCAGTTCTGGTCGATCGATGATCGACCAGAGGGACCCGGTGGTCGACCAGAGGCACTTGGGGTTGTCCAGGTCGACTGGGTAACCTGCTCGGCGAGTTCTGCGGAGGCACGCAAACGTCGTCGAGGTCGCGATGGCGAAGGCAACTTCGGGTTGGTATCCCGAAGTCGATGTGGCTCGTCAGGCGCAGACAACAGCCGACAGATGCACAACAGTGCAAGTCGGGCAATCGTCTGCGCGCATCTGCGAACGTGCGCACTGCTGTCTTCTGAGGGGCAACGCTGGACAGTCGTTCTGCTGCAGCGTTGGCACACCGTCGACCTGCTGTGTTGGCAGGTCGCCTTTCTGCAGTGCTGGCACGGCACTTCTACGCAACGCTGGCAGGCGGTCGACCATGCAGTGCTGTCATCGACCAGGCTAGCTGCAGAGTTGCTAGGTGCCTAATGTAGTCATTGTTGTCATTGCTTGTTCAACAATTCTGTATTTCCAATCTGGTTAGTGAAACCCTTGCCGATTTCTCCCATGATTGCGCAAGCACTAAGGAACTAGGCAAAGCCACGATCACTCCTAGTAGTTCGTGCTAACCCCCGTAGTCTAGCTCACCACCGTTGTAGAGTGTATCTCCACACACGCGAGGGCGGGGCCATTTTCCGTCAACAATTGGTCAAAATAAACTCAAGCTTTGTAAACAAACAAAGTGACATGACTGTATATCATTCAACCGAAGTGCCATAACGTGAGTGCCGGGGACAGGAGGAGGACGCGGACGAGGAACCCGACGACCAGTGCGAACAGCGCGAACAGGCGAGGCAGGACGAGACTCATGCTCACGACGCTCTGTACATGAGTCTGTCTGCTCAGCGTAAGGAGAAGGAGCAGGCAGTGGGGAGTCTGGCTGTAAACTGTTTTGGGAACTGGTGAGGCGGTGGACTCAGTAAGCTAGGAGGAAGGCCAGTAGAAGACGGGAGACCAAGAGCATTGGAGTAGAGTACGAATCTCATGCTATTGGACAAGCTGCGCACTCCGCCTCACACAACATTGTCACGCATCATCTAGCCGCTGGTACTCAATCAAGCCCTGGCCGCACCTCCGCCTCCTTGTCATCTGTTACGGCAATGCTCTATTATGCCATCACTGCACACTCTCCACTCGCCGCCCCTGGCCTCCCCACTTCGATCCCTCACCTGTGCCGCGCAGCACCTATATGCAATGCCAGCATCGTTATGCTATAGTATAATATGTCACGTGAAGCGGTTATATCGTTTTTTATTACCCTTTGAACAGATGGAACCCCTTACTTCTCCCAGCATCATTGACTCTTGAGCCGAATTAGTGGTGCTGGAAAGCCAAAAAACAGTGTGAGATAATTCATTTTTTCCTGGCATAAGATAAATTACATATAAATTAAAACTCATTAAACAACTCTCAAACTGCAAAATTTGTGCCCGATGAGTGTTGTGAGGGCGCGTCATTACCTCGTGTTCATTCAAACTCATACCCATCTCGACCAGACTAAAGTAATTTTGACCGTTGCAAAACTTGACGCATCGAATTGAGCCGCATCGAAACAAGCGAAAAGGACGCGCCCTAACAGGAAGTTGATCTCGCGTTGTGGCATGATTCAAGTGCAGATCGTTCACTCTGTGCCGTGCTGTCAAAACACCCCACAAGTCGACCGTCGGATAACTTTGCAGCCTGGACGGTGCAGCGCAACTGTCACGACAAAGAGCTCCCACGTGTTCTCCATCACATCCTCACACCCATCAACGACCTACATCCCGTCTCCGGTTCATTCGCCATTCCTAGTTTTCACAGCACGCTTTAAAACTTATAGCCTTCCCAAGCCGCTTTCCAGTCTCGTAGCTTACGTTCGTCACTACACTGATTCCGCCTGCTGTTCATCTGGAACTTTATTATTGTTGACGGCATGTTAGTTTCGTCAGCAATCATTTGGCATGCTACGGTCTACACCGAGTGATATTAAGCAATGCAGACCGCACCTAGTCCTTTTCCTTGCCGCGGTTCTTCCTCTCAGAGCGGCTGCAGCTACCTTTCTCAACTCCGGCAGTGGGTACTGCCTGCTCTCAGGGAGCCATCGCAGCGCAACCCAATGGCCTGGCTGATCACGAGACCCAAGACAGCGAGTATTCTGAAGGTACGTCACAATCCGCGTACCCGTTTTTTCAATCGGTTTACATGCGCATTCAGGACAAACCACATCTTCTCGAAAGGGCTTTCGTTGCATTTTCTGATTGATTTGTTACCACCCATTCCACAGGTACGAAGGTTCGCGTCGTTAAACAATGTCTCATTCACCGCTGGTACAAGCGCGCCGAACCCGTGCGAATAAGCCTAAGAAGTGCGGAAGGGGAAACGATCCACGCAAGCGCGCCCAGGAACAAGAAAGGCCGCGATGCTCCACTTGCTAGTGACTTTCGGGACGTTGGGCAACATGCACGTGACGCCCACCCTTTCAGCTGCAACCGCCACTCTCTCTCCCTCCTCCGCCTATGGCAATGCGGCGAGTGAGCATCTCACCGCCGCCACTCAGTTAAACGCCGGCCTGCCCCTCCGCCTACGCCTCTCTTTCAGCTGCAGCCGCCCACTCCCTCCCCTCCTCCACCTATGGCAATGCGGCGAGTGAGCATCTCACCGCCGCCACTCAGTTAAATGCCGGCCTCCCCCCTCCGCCTCCGCCTCAGCTGCCGCCGCAACCCTCTCTCCCTCCTCCGCCTATGGCAATGCGACGTGAGCATCTCACCGCCGCCACTCAGGTCAATGCCGGCCTCCCCTCCGCCTCCGCCTCCCTCTCAGCTGCAAGCCGCCACCCTCTCTCCCTCATCCGCCTATGGCAATGCGGCGAGTCAGCATCTGACTGCTGCCACTCCAGTTAAACGCCGGCCTCCCTCCGCCTACGCCTCTCTTTCAGCTGCAGCCGCCACTCCCTCCCCCTCCTCCGCCTATGGCAATGCGGCGAGTGAGCATCTCACCGCCGCCACACAGTTAAACACCGGCCTCCCCTCTGCCTATGCCTCCCTTTCAGCTGCAGCCGCCACCCTCTCTCCCTCCTCCGCCTATGGCAATGCGAGTGAGCATCTCACCGCCGCCACTCAGGTCAATGCCGGCCTCCCCTCCGCCTCCGCCTCCCTCTCAGCTGCAGCCGCCACCCTCTCTCCCTTATCCGCCTATGGCAATGCGGCAAGTCAGCATCTCACTGCTGCCACTCAGTTAAACGCCGGCCTCCCCTCCGCCTACGCCTCTCTTTCAGCTGCAGCAACCACTCCCTCCCCCTCCTCCGCCTATGGCAATGCGGCGAGTCAGCATCTCACCGCCACCACACAGTTAAACACCGGCCTCCCCTCCGCCTATGCCTCCCTTTCAGCTGCAGCCGCCACCCTCTCTCCCTCCTCCGCCTATGGCAATGCGAGTGAGCATCTCACCGCCGCCACTCAGGTCAATGCCGGCCTCCCCTCCGCCTCCGCCTCCCTCTCAGCTGCAGCCGCCACCCCTCTCTCCCTCATCCGCCTATGGCAATGCGGCGAGTCAGCATCTCACTGCCGCCACCCAGTTAAACGCCGGCCTCCCCTCCGCCTACGCCTCTCTTTCAGCTGCAGCCGCCACTCCCTCCCCCTCCTCCGCCTATGGCAATGCGGCAAGTCAGCATCTCACCGCCGCCACACAGTTAAACACCGGCCTCCCCTCCGCCTACACCTCCCTTTCAGCTGCAGCCGCCACCCTCTCTCCCTCCTCCGCCTATGGCAATGCGAGTGAGCATCTCACCGCCGCCACTCAGGTCAATGCCGGCCTCCCCTCCGCCTCCGCCTCCCTCTCAGCTGCAGCCGCCACCCTCTCTCCCTCATCCGCCTATGGCAATGCGGCGAGTCAGCATCTCACTGCCGCCACCCAGTTAAACGCCGGCCTCCCCTCCGCCTACGCCTCTCTTTCAGCTGCAGCCGCCACTCCCTCCCCCTCCTCCGCCTATGGCAATGCGGCGAGTGAGCATCTCACCGCCGCCACTCAGTTAAACGCCGCCGCCTCCCCTCCGCCTACGCCTCTCTTTCAGCTGCAGCCGCCACTCCCTCCCCCTCCTCCGCCTATGGCAATGCGGCAAGTCAGCATCTCACCGCCGCCACACAGTTAAACACCGGCCTCCCCTCCGCCTACACCTCCCTTTCAGCTGCAGCCGCCACCCTCTCTCCCTCCTCCGCCTATGGCAATGCGAGTGAGCATCTCACCGCCGCCACTCAGGTCAATGCCGGCCTCCCCTCCGCCTCCGCCTCCCTCTCAGCTGCAGCCGCCACCCTCTCTTCCCCATCCGCCTATGGCAATGCGGCGAGTCAGCATCTCACCGCCGCCACACAGTTAAACACCGGGCCTCCCTCCGCCTACGCCTCCCTTTCAGCTGCAGCCGCCACCCTCTCTCCCTCCTCCGCCTATGGCAATGCGAGTGAGCATCTCACCGCCGCCACTCAGGTCAATGCCGGCCTCCCCTCCGCCTCCGCCTCCCTCTCAGCTGCAGCCGCCACCCTCTCTCCCTCATCCGCCTATGGCAATGCGGCGAGTCAGCATCTGACTGCTGCCACTCAGTTAAACGCCGGCCTCCCCTCCGCCTACGCCTCTCTTTCAGCTGCAGCCGCCACTCCCTCCCCCTCCTCCGCCTATGGCAATGCGGCGAGTGAGCATCTCACCGCCGCCACACAGTTAAACACCGGCCTCCCCTCTGCCTATGCCTCCCTTTCAGCTGCAGCCGCCACCCTCTCTCCCTCCTCCGCCTATGGCAATGCGAGTGAGCATCTCACCGCCGCCACTCAGGTCAATGCCGGCCTCCCCTCCGCCTCCGCCTCCCTCTCAGCTGCAGCCGCCACCCTCTCTCCCTTATCCGCCTATGGCAATGCGGCAAAGTCAGCATCTCACTGCTGCCACTCAGTTAAACGCCGGCCTCCCCTCCGCCTACGCCTCTCTTTCAGCTGCAGCAACCACTTCCCTCCCCCTCCTCCGCCTATGGCAATGCGGCGAGTCAGCATCTCACCGCCACCACACAGTTAAACACCGGCCTCCCCTCCGCCTATGCCTCCCTTTCAGCTGCAGCCGCCACCCTCTCTCCCTCCTCCGCCTATGGCAATGCGAGTGAGCATCTCACCGCCGCCACTCAGGTCAATGCCGGCCTCCCCTCCGCCTCCGCCTCCCTCTCAGCTGCAGCCGCCACCCTCTCTCCCTCATCCGCCTATGGCAATGCGGCGAGTCAGCATCTCACTGCCGCCACCCAGTTAAACGCCGGCCCCCCCTCCGCCTACGCCTCTCTTTCAGCTGCAGCCGCCACTCCCTCCCCCTCCTCCGCCTATGGCAATGCGGCAAGTCAGCATCTCACCGCCGCCACACAGTTAAACACCGGCCTCCCCTCCGCCTACACCTCCCTTTCAGCTGCAGCCGCCACCCTCTCTCCCTCCTCCGCCTATGGCAATGCGAGTGAGCATCTCACCGCCGCCACTCAGGTCAATGCCGGCCTCCCCTCCGCCTCCGCCTCCCTCTCAGCTGCAGCCGCCACCCTCTCTCCCTCATCCGCCTATGGCAATGCGGCGAGTCAGCATCTCACTGCCGCCACCCAGTTAAACGCCGGCCTCCCCTCCGCCTACGCCTCTCTTTCAGCTGCAGCCGCCACTCCCTCCCCCTCCTCCGCCTATGGCAATGCGGCGAGTGAGCATCTCACCGCCGCCACTCAGTTAAACGCCGGCCTCCCCTCCGCCTACGCCTCTCTTTCAGCTGCAGCCGCCACTCCCTCCCCCTCCTCCGCCTATGGCAATGCGGCAAGTCAGCATCTCACCGCCGCCACACAGTTAAACACCGGCCTCCCCTCCGCCTACACCTCCCTTTCAGCTGCAGCCGCCACCCTCTCTCCCTCCTCCGCCTATGGCAATGCGAGTGAGCATCTCACCGCCGCCACTCAGGTCAATGCCGGCCTCCCCTCCGCCTCCGCCTCCCTCTCAGCTGCAGCCGCCACCCTCTCTCCCTCATCCGCCTATGGCAATGCGGCGAGTCAGCATCTCACTGCCGCCACCCAGTTAAATGCCGGCCCCCCCTCCGCCTACGCCTCTCTTTCAGCTGCAGCCGCCACTCCCTCCCCCTCCTCCGCCTATGGCAATGCGGCAAGTCAGCATCTCACCGCCGCCACACAGTTAAACACCGGCCTCCCCTCCGCCTACACCTCCCTTTCAGCTGCAGCCGCCACCCTCTCTCCCCTCCTCCGCCTATGGCAATGCGAGTGAGCATCTCACCGCCGCCACTCAGGTCAATGCCGGCCTCCCCTCCGCCTCCGCCTCCCTCTCAGCTGCAGCCGCCACCCTCTCTCCCTCATCCGCCTATGGCAATGCGGCGAGTCAGCATCTCACTGCCGCCACCCAGTTAAACGCCGGCCTCCCCTCCGCCTACGCCTCTCTTTCAGCTGCAGCCGCCACTCCCTCCCCCTCCTCCGCCTATGGCAATGCGGCGAGTGAGCATCTCACCGCCGCCACTCAGTTAAACGCCGGCCTCCCCTCCGCCTACGCCTCTCTTTCAGCTGCAGCCGCCACTCCCTCCCCCTCCTCCGCCTATGGCAATGCGGCAAGTCAGCATCTCACCGCCGCCACACAGTTAAACACCGGCCTCCCCTCCGCCTACACCTCCCTTTCAGCTGCAGCCGCCACCCTCTCTCCCTCATCCGCCTATGGCAATGCGGCGAGTCAGCATCTCACTGCCGCCACCCAGTTAAACGCCGGCCCCCCCTCCGCCTACGCCTCTCTTTCAGCTGCAGCCGCCACTCCCTCCCCCTCCTCCGCCTATGGCAATGCGGCAAGTCAGCATCTCACCGCCGCCACACAGTTAAACACCGGCCTCCCCTCCGCCTACACCTCCCTTTCAGCTGCAGCCGCCACCCTCTCTCCCTCCTCCGCCTATGGCAATGCGAGTGAGCATCTCACCGCCGCCACTCAGGTCAATGCCGGCCTCCCCTCCGCCTCCGCCTCCCTCTCAGCTGCAGCCGCCACCCTCTCTCCCTCATCCGCCTATGGCAATGCGGCGAGTCAGCATCTCACTGCCGCCACCCAGTTAAACGCCGGCCTCCCCTCCGCCTACGCCTCTCTTTCAGCTGCAGCCGCCACTCCCTCCCCCTCCTCCGCCTATGGCAATGCGGCGAGTGAGCATCTCACCGCCGCCACTCAGTTAAACGCCGGCCTCCCCTCCGCCTACGCCTCTCTTTCAGCTGCAGCCGCCACTCCCTCCCCCTCCTCCGCCTATGGCAATGCGGCAAGTCAGCATCTCACCGCCGCCACACAGTTAAACACCGGCCTCCCCTCCGCCTACACCTCCCTTTCAGTTGCAGCCGCCACCCTCTCTCCCTCCTCCGCCTATGGCAATGCGAGTGAGCATCTCACCGCCGCCACTCAGGTCAATGCCGGCCTCCCCTCCGCCTCCGCCTCCCTCTCAGCTGCAGCCGCCACCCTCTCTTCCCCATCCGCCTATGGCAATGCGGCGAGTCAGCATCTCACCGCCGCCACACAGTTAAACACCGGCCTCCCCTCCGCCTACGCCTCCCTTTCAGCTGCAGCCGCCACCCTCTCTCCCTCCTCCGCCTATGGCAATGCGAGTGAGCATCTCACCGCCGCCACTCAGGTCAATGCCGGCCTCCCCTCCGCCTCCGCCTCCCTCTCAGCTGCAGCCGCCACCCTCTCTCCCTCATCCGCCTATGGCAATGCGGCGAGTCAGCATCTGACTGCTGCCACTCAGTTAAACGCCGGCCTCCCCTCCGCCTACGCCTCTCTTTCAGCTGCAGCCGCCACTCCCTCCCCCTCCTCCGCCTATGGCAATGCGGCGAGTGAGCATCTCACCGCCGCCACACAGTTAAACACCGGCCTCCCCTCTGCCTATGCCTCCCTTTCAGCTGCAGCCGCCACCCTCTCTCCCTCCTCCGCCTATGGCAATGCGAGTGAGCATCTCACCGCCGCCACTCAGGTCAATGCCGGCCTCCCCTCCGCCTCCGCCTCCCTCTCAGCTGCAGCCGCCACCCTCTCTCCCTTATCCGCCTATGGCAATGCGGCAAGTCAGCATCTCACTGCTGCCACTCAGTTAAACGCCGGCCTCCCCTCCGCCTACGCCTCTCTTTCAGCTGCAGCAACCACTCCCTCCCCCTCCTCCGCCTATGGCAATGCGGCGAGTGAGCATCTCACCGCCACCACACAGTTAAACACCGCCTCCCCTCCGCCTATGCCTCCCTTTCAGCTGCAGCCGCCACCCTCTCTCCCTCCTCCGCCTATGGCAATGCGAGTGAGCATCTCACCGCCGCCACTCAGGTCAATGCCGGCCTCCCCTCCGCCTCCGCCTCCCTCTCAGCTGCAGCCGCCACCCTCTCTCCCTCATCCGCCTATGGCAATGCGGCGAGTCAGCATCTCACTGCCGCCACCCAGTTAAACGCCGGCCTCCCCTCCGCCTACGCCTCTCTTTCAGCTGCAGCCGCCACTCCCCCCCCTCCTCCGCCTATGGCAATGCGGCAAGTCAGCATCTCACCGCCGCCACACAGTTAAACACCGGCCTCCCCTCCGCCTACACCTCCCTTTCAGCTGCAGCCGCCACCCTCTCTCCCTCCTCCGCCTATGGCAATGCGAGTGAGCATCTCACCGCCGCCACTCAGGTCAATGCCGGCCTCCCCTCCGCCTCCGCCTCCCTCTCAGCTGCAGCCGCCACCCTCTCTCCCTCATCCGCCTATGGCAATGCGGCGAGTCAGCATCTCACTGCCGCCACCCAGTTAAACGCCGGCCTCCCCTCCGCCTACGCCTCTCTTTCAGCTGCAGCCGCCGCCACTCCCTCCCCCTCCTCCGCCTATGGCAATGCGGCGAGTGAGCATCTCACCGCCGCCACTCAGTTAAACGCCGGCCTCCCCTCCGCCTACGCCTCTCTTTCAGCTGCAGCCGCCACTCCCTCCCCCTCCTCCGCCTATGGCAATGCGGCAAGTCAGCATCTCACCGCCGCCACACAGTTAAACACCGGCCTCCCCTCCGCCTACACCTCCCTTTCAGCTGCAGCCGCCACCCTCTCTCCCTCCTCCGCCTATGGCAATGCGAGTGAGCATCTCACCGCCGCCACTCAGTCAATGCCGGCCTCCCCTCCGCCTCCGCCTCCCTCTCAGCTGCAGCCGCCACCCTCTCTCCCTCATCCGCCTATGGCAATGCGGCGAGTCAGCATCTCACTGCCGCCACCCAGTTAAATGCCGGCCCCCCCCTCCGCCTACGCCTCTCTTTCAGCTGCAGCCGCCACTCCCTCCCCCTCCTCCGCCTATGGCAATGCGGCAAGTCAGCATCTCACCGCCGCCACACAGTTAAACACCGGCCTCCCCTCCGCCTACACCTCCCTTTCAGCTGCAGCCGCCACCCTCTCTCCCTCCTCCGCCTATGGCAATGCGAGTGAGCATCTCACCGCCGCCACTCAGGTCAATGCCGGCCTCCCCTCCGCCTCCGCCTCCCTCTCAGCTGCAGCCGCCACCCTCTCTCCCTCATCCGCCTATGGCAATGCGGCGAGTCAGCATCTCACTGCCGCCACCACCCAGTTAAACGCCGGCCTCCCCTCCGCCTACGCCTCTCTTTCAGCTGCAGCCGCCACTCCCTCCCCCTCCTCCGCCTATGGCAATGCGGCGAGTGAGCATCTCACCGCCGCCACTCAGTTAAACGCCGGCCTCCCCCTCCGCCTACGCCTCTCTTTCAGCTGCAGCCGCCACTCCCTCCCCCTCCTCCGCCTATGGCAATGCGGCAAGTCAGCATCTCACCGCCGCCACACAGTTAAACACCGGCCTCCCCTCCGCCTACACCTCCCTTTCAGCTGCAGCCGCCACCCTCTCTCCCTCATCCGCCTATGGCAATGCGGCGAGTCAGCATCTCACTGCCGCCACCCAGTTAAACGCCGGCCCCCCCTCCGCCTACGCCTCTCTTTCAGCTGCAGCCGCCACTCCCTCCCCCTCCTCCGCCTATGGCAATGCGGCAAGTCAGCATCTCACCGCCGCCACACAGTTAAACACCGGCCTCCCCTCCGCCTACACCTCCCTTTCAGCTGCAGCCGCCACCCTCTCTCCCTCCTCCGCCTATGGCAATGCGAGTGAGCATCTCACCGCCGCCACTCAGGTCAATGCCGGCCTCCCCTCCGCCTCCGCCTCCCTCTCAGCTGCAGCCGCCACCCTCTCTCCCTCATCCGCCTATGGCAATGCGGCGAGTCAGCATCTCACTGCCGCCACCCAGTTAAACGCCGGCCTCCCCTCGCCGCCTACGCCTCTCTTTCAGCTGCAGCCGCCACTCCCTCCCCCTCCTCCGCCTATGGCAATGCGGCGAGTGAGCATCTCACCGCCGCCACTCAGTTAAACGCCCTCCCCCCTCCGCCTACGCCTCTCTTTCAGCTGCAGCCGCCACTCCCTCCCCCTCCTCCGCCTATGGCAATGCGGCAAGTCAGCATCTCACCGCCGCCACACAGTTAAACACCGGCCTCCCCTCCGCCTACACCTCCCTTTCAGCTGCAGCCGCCACCCTCTCTCCCTCATCCGCCTATGGCAATGCGGCGAGTCAGCATCTCACTGCCGCCACCCAGTTAAACGCCGGCCCCCCCTCCGCCTACGCCTCTCTTTCAGCTGCAGCCGCCACTCCCCTCCCCTCCTCCGCCTATGGCAATGCGGCAAGTCAGCATCTCACCGCCGCCACACAGTTAAACACCGGCCTCCCCTCCGCCTACACCTCCCTTTCAGCTGCAGCCGCCACCCTCTCTCCTCCTCCGCCTATGGCAATGCGAGTGAGCATCTCACCGCCGCCACTCAGGTCAATGCCGGCCTCCCTCTCCGCCTCCGCCTCCCTCTCAGCTGCAGCCGCCACCCTCTCTCCCCTCATCCGCCTATGGCAATGCGGCGAGTCAGCATCTCACTGCCGCCACCCAGTTAAACGCCGGCCTCCCCTCCGCCTACGCCTCTCTTTCAGCTGCAGCCGCCACTCCCTCCCCCTCCTCCGCCTATGGCAATGCGGCGAGTGAGCATCTCACCGCCGCCACTCAGTTAAACGCCGGCCTCCCCCTCCGCCTACGCCTCCCTTTCAGCTGCAGCCGCCACCCTCTCTCCCTCCTCCGCCTATGGCAATGCGAGTGAGCATCTCACCGCCGCCACTCAGGTCAATCCGCCTCCCCTCCGCCTCCGCCTCCCTCTCAGCTGCAGCCGCCACCCTCTCTCCCTCATCCGCCTATGGCAATGCGGCGAGTCAGCATCTCACTGCCGCCACCCAGTTAAACGCCGGCCTCCCCTCCGCCTACGCCTCTCTTTCAGCTGCAGCCCAGCCGCCACTCCCCTCCCCCTCCTCCGCCTATGGCAATGCGGCGAGTGAGCATCTCACCGCCGCCACTCAGTAAACGCCGGCCTCCCCTCCGCCTACGCCTCCCTTTCAGCTGCAGCCGCCACCCTCTCTCCCTCCTCCGCCTATGGCAATGCGGCAAGTCATCATCTCAA
>CANJKZ010001084.1:0-33117 GCA_947471745.1 Closterium sp. Naga37s-1 | reverse complement strand
GGGCCTGGCGTGTGCAAAATTGCAAGAACAAGGGCCTAGCGTGTGCAAAATAGCAAGAACAAGGGCCTAGCGTGTGCAAAATTGCAAGAACAAGGGCCCAGCGTGTGCAAAATTGCAAGAACAAGGGCCTAGCGTGTGCAAAATAGCAAGAACAAGGGCCTAGCGTGTGCAAAATTGCAAGAACAAGGGCCTAGCGTGTGCAAAATTGCAAGAACAAGGGCCTAGCGTGTGCAAAATTGCAAGAACAAGGGCCTAGCGTGTGCAAAATTGCAAGAACAAGAGCCTAGCGTGCAAAATTGCCAAGGGCCTAGCGTGTGCAAAATTGAAACAAAAAAAAGGGCCTAGGCGTGTGCAAAATTGCAAAAACAAGGGCCTAGCGAGTGCAAAATTGCAAGAACAAGGGCCTAGCGAGTGCAAAATTGCAAGAACAAGGACCTAACTTGTGCAAAATTGCAAGAACAAGGGCCTAGCGTGTGCAAAATTGCAAGAACATGGGCCTAGCTTGTGCAAAATAGCAAGAACAAGGGCCTAGCGTGTGCAAAATTGTAAGAAAAAGGGCCTAGCGTGTGCAAAATTGCAAGAACAAGGGCCTAGCGTGTGCAAAATAGCAAGAACAAGGGCCTAGCGTGTGCAAAATTGCAAGAAAAAGGGCCCAGCGTGTGCAAAATTGCAAGAACAAGGGCCTAGCGTGTGCAAAATAGCAAGAACAAGGGCCTAGCGTGTGCAAAATTGCAAGAACAAGGGCCTAGCGTGTGCAAAATTTCAAGAACAAGGGCCTAGCGTGTGCAAAATTGCAAGAACAAGGGCCTAGCGTGTGCAAAATTGCAAGAACAAGGGCCCAGCGTGTGCAAAAGTTTTCAAGAAACAAGGGCCCCTAGCGTGTGCAAATGGCAAGAACAAGGGCTAGCGTGTGCAAAAAAAGAACAAAAAAAATAGCGTGTGCAAAAGCAAGAACAAGGACCTAGCGTGTGCAAAATTGCAAGAACAAGGGCCTAGTGAGTGCAAAATTGCAAGAACAAGGGCCTAGCCTAGTGGTGAAAATTGCAAGAACAAGGGCCTAGCGAGTGCAAAATTGCAAGAACAAGGCCTAGCGTGTGCAAAATTGCAAGAACAAGGGCCTAGCGTGTGCAAAATTGCAAGAACACAAGGCCTAGCGTGTGCAAAATGCAAGAACAAGGGCCTAGCGTGTGCAAAATTGCAAGAACAAGGGCCTAGCGTGTGCAAAATAGCAAGAACAAGGGCCTAGCGTGTGCAAAATAGCAAGAACAAGGGCCCTAGCGTGTGCAAAATTGCAAAACAAGGGCCTAGCGTGTGCAAAATTGCAAGAAACAAGGGCCTAGCGTGTGCAAAATTGCAAGAACAAGGCCTAGCGTGTGCAAAATTGCAAGAACAAGGGGCCCAGCGTGTGCAAAATTGCAAGAACAAGGGCCTAGCGTGTGCAAAATAGCAAGAACAAGGGGCCTAGCGTGTGCAAAATAGCAAGAACAAGGGCCTAGCGTGTGCAAAATTGCAAGAACAAGGGCCTAGCGTGTGCAAAATTGCAAAGACAAGGGCCCTAGCGTGTGCAAAATTGCAAGAACAAGGGCCTAGCGTGTGCAAAATGCAAGAACAAGGGCCTAGCGTGTGCAAAATTGCAAGAACAAGGGCCTAGCGTGTGCAAAATTGCAAGAACAAGGGCCTAGCGTGTGAAAAATAGCAAGAACAAGGGCCTAGCGAGTGCAAAATTGCAAGAAAAAACAAGGCCTGCCTAGCGTGTGCAAAATTGCAAGAACAAGGGCCTAGCGTTGCAAAATTGCAAGAACAAGGGCCTAGCGTGTGCAAAATAGCAAGAACAAGGGCCTAGCGTGTGCAAAATTTCAAGAACAAGGGCCTAGCGTGTGCAAAATAGCAAGAACAAGGGCCTAGCATGTGCAAAATTTCAAGAACAAGGGCCTAGCGTGTGCAAAATTGCAAGAACAAGGGCCTAGCGTGTGCAAAATTGCAAGAACAAGGGCCTAGCGTGTGCAAAATAGCAAGAACAAGGGCCTAGCGTGTGCAAAATTGCAAGAACAAGGGCCTAGCGTGTGCAAAAATTAGCAAGAACAAGGGCCCAGCGTGTGCAAAATAGCAAGAACAAGGGCCTAGCGTGTGCAAAATTGCAAGAACAAGGGCCTAGCGTGTGAAAAATTGCAAGAACAAGGGCCTAGCGTGTGCAAAATTGCAAGAACAAGGCCTCCTAGCAAGTGCAAAATTGCAAGAACAAGGGCCTAGCGAGTGCAAAATTTCAAGAACAAGGGCCGCCTAGCGTGTGCAAAATGCAAGAACAAGGGCCTAGCGATGCCAAATTGCAAGAACAAGGGCCTAGCGAGTGCAAAATTGCAAGAACAAGGGCCTAGCGAGTGCAAAATTGCAAGAACAAGGCCTAGCGTGTGCAAAATTGCAAGAACAAGGGCCTAGCGTGTGCAAATTGCAAGAACAAGGGCCTAGCGTGTGCAAAATTGCAAGAACAAGGGCCTAGCGTGTGCAAAATTGCAAGAACAAGGGCCTAGCGTGTGCAACAAGAACTAGCAGCTGTGCAAAAATAGCAAGAACAAGGGCCTAGCGTGTGCAAAATAGCAAGAACAAGGGCCTAGCGTGTGCAAAAATGCAAGAACAAGGGCCTAGCGTGTGCAAAATAGCAAGAACAAGGGCCTAGCGTGTGCAAAATTGCAAGAACAAGGGCCTAGCGTGTGCAAAATTGCAAGAACAAGGGCCTAGCGTGTGCAAAATTGCAAGAACAAGGGCCTAGCGTGTGCAAAAATTGCAAGAACAAGGGCCTAGCGTGTGCAAAATAGCAAGAACAAGGGCTAGCGTGTGCAAAATTGCAAGAACAAGGGCCTAGCGTGTGCAAAATTGCAAGAACAAGGGCCTAGCGTGTGCAAAATAGCAAGAACAAGGGCCTAGCGTGTGCAAAATTGCAAGAACAAGGGCCTAGCGTGTGCAAAATTGCAAGAACAAGGGCCTAGCGTGTGCAAAATTGCAAGAACAAGGGCCTAGCGTGTGCAAAATTGCAAGAACAAGGGCCTAGCGTGTGCAAAATTGCCAAGGGCCTAGCGTGTGCAAAATTGCAAGAACAAGGGCCTAGCGTGTGCAAAATTGCAAGAACAAGGGCCTAGCGTGTGCAAAATTGCAAGAACAAGGGCCTAGCGTGTGCAAAATTGCAAGAACAAGGGCCTAGCGTGTGCAAAATTGCAAGAACAAGGGCCTAGCGTGTGCAAAATTGCAAGAACAAGGCCCTAGCGTGTGCAAAATAGCAAGAACAAGGGCCTAGCGTGTGCAAAATGCAAGAAAAAGGGCCTAGCGTGTGCAAAATTGCAAGAAACAAGGGCCTAGCGTGTGCAAAAATTGCAAGAACAAGGGCCTAGCGTGTGCAAAATTGCAAGAAAAAGGGCCTAGCGTGTGCAAAATTGCAAGAACAAGGGCCTAGCGTGTGCAAAATGCAAGAACAAGGGCCTAGCGTGTGCAAAATTGCAAGAACAAGGGCCTAGCGTGTGCAAAATTGCAAGAACAAGGGCCTAGCGTGTGCAAAATTGCAAGAACAAGGGCCTAGCGTGTGCAAAATTGCAAGAACAAGGGCCTAGCGTGTGCAAAATTGCAAGAACAAGGGCCTAGCGTGTGCAAAATTGCAAGAACAAGGGCCTAGCGTGTGCAAAATTGCAAGAACAAGGGCCTAGCGTGTGCAAAATTGCAAGAACAAGGGCCTAGCGAGTGCAAAATTGCAAGAACAAGGGCCTAGCGTGTGCAAAATTGCAAGAACAAGGCCTAGCGTGTGCAAAATTGCAAGAACAAGGGCCTAGCGTGTGCAAAATTGCAAGAACAAGGGCCTAGCGTGTGCAAAATTGCAAGAACAAGGGCCTAGCGTGTGCAAAATTGCAAGAACAAGGGCCTAGCGTGTGCAAAATTGCAAGAACAAGGGCCTAGCGTGTGCAAAATTGCAAGAACAAGGGCCTAGCGTGTGCAAAATAGCAAGAACAAGGGCCTAGCGTGTGCAAAATAGCAAGAACAAGGGCCTAGCGTGTGCAAAATTGCAAGAACAAGGGCCTAGCGTGTGCAAAATTGCAAGAACAAGGGCCTAGCGTGTGCAAAATTGCAAGAACAAGGGCCTAGCGTGTGCAAAATAGCAAGAACAAGGGCCTAGCGTGTGCAAAATTGCAAGAACAAGGGCCTAGCGTGTGCAAAATTGCAAGAACAAGGGCCTAGCGTGTGCAAAATTGCAAGAACAAGGGCCTAGCGTGTGCAAAATTGCAAGAACAAGGGCCTAGCGTGTGCAAAATTGCAAGAACAAGGGCCTAGCGTGTGCAAAATTGCAAGAACAAGGGCCTAGCGTGTGCAAAATTGCAAGAACAAGGGCCTAGCGTGTGCAAAATTGCAAGAACAAGGGCCTAGCGTGTGCAAAATTGCAAGAACAAGGGCCTAGCGAGTGCAAAATTGCAAGAACAAGGGCCTAGCGTGTGCAAAATTGCAAGAACAAGGGCCTAGCGTGTGCAAAATTGCAAGAACAAGGGCCTAGCGTGTGCAAAATTGCAAGAACAAGGGCCTAGCGTGTGCAAAATTGCAAGAACAAGGGCCTTGCCTAGCGTGTGCAAAATTGCAAGAACAAGGGCCTAGCGTGTGCAAAAATTGCAAGAACAAGGGCCTAGCGTGTGCAAAATAGCAAGAACAAGGGCCTAGCGTGTGCAAAATTGCAAGAACAAGGGCCTAGCGTGTGCAAAATTGCAAGAACAAGGGCCTAGCGTGTGCAAAATTGCAAGAACAAGGGCCTAGCGTGTGCAAAATTGCAAGAACAAGGGCCTAGCTTGTGCAAAATTGCCAAGGGCCTAGCGTGTGCAAAATTGAAAGAAAAAGGGCCTAGCGTGTGCAAAATTGCAAGAACAAGGGCCTAGCGTGTGCAAAATTGCAAGAACAAGGGCCTAGTGTGTGCAAAATTGCAAGAACAAGGACCTAGCTTGTGCAAAATTGCAAGAACAAGGGCCTAGCGTGTGCAAAATTGCAAGAACAAGGGCCTAGCTTGTGCAAAATTGCAAGAACAAGGGCCTAGCGTGTGCAAAATTGCAAGAAAAAGGGCCTAGCGTGTGCAAAATTGCAAGAACAAGGGCCTACCGTGTGCAAAATAGCAAGAACAAGGGCCTAGCGAGTGCAAAATTGCAAGAAAAAGGGCCCAGCGTGTGCAAAATTGCAAGAACAAGGGCCTAGCGTGTGCAAAATAGCAAGAACAAGGGCCTAGCGTGTGCAAAATTGCAAGAACAAGGGCCTAGCGTGTGCAAAATTTAAAGAACAAGGCCTAGCGTGTGCAAAATTGCAAGAACAAGGGCCTAGCGTGTGCAAAATTGCAAGAACAAGGGCCCAGCGTGTGCAAAAGTTCAAGAACAAGGGCCTAGCGTGTGCAAATTAGCAAGAACAAGGGCCTAGCGTGTGCAAAATTGCAAGAACAAGGACCTAGCGTGTGCAAAATTGCAAGAACAAGGGCCTAGTGAGTGCAAAATTGCAAGAACAAGGGCCTAGCGTGTGCAAAATTGCAAGAACAAGGGCCTAGCGAGTGCAAAATTGCAAGAACAAGGGCCTAGCGTGTGCAAAATTGCAAGAACAAGGGCCTAGCGTGTGCAAAATTGCAAGAACAAGGGCCTAGCGTGTGCAAAATTGCAAGAACAAGGGCCTAGCGTGTGCAAAATTGCAAGAACAAGGGCCTAGCGTGTGCAAAATAGCAAGAACAAGGGCCTAGCGTGTGCAAAATAGCAAGAACAAGGGCCTAGCGTGTGCAAAATTGCAAGACAAGGGCCTAGCGTGTGCAAAATTGCAAGAACAAGGGCCTAGCGTGTGCAAAATTGCAAGAACAAGGGCCTAGCGTGTGCAAAATTGCAAGAACAAGGGCCTAGCGTGTGCAAAATTGCAAGAACAAGGGCCTAGCGTGTGCAAAATTGCAAGAACAAGGGCCTAGCGTGTGCAAAATTGCAAGAACAAGGGCCTAGCGTGTGCAAAATTGCAAGAACAAGGGCCTAGCGTGTGCAAAATTGCAAAGAACAAGGGCCTAGCGTGTGCAAAATTGCAAGAACAAGGGCCTAGCGTGTGCAAAATTGCAAGAACAAGGGCCTAGCGTGTGCAAAATTGCAAGAACAAGGGCCTAGCGTGTGCAAAATTGCAAGAACAAGGGCCTAGCGTGTGCAAAATTGCAAGAACAAGGGCCTAGCGTGTGCAAAATTGCAAGAACAAGGGCCTAGCGTGTGCAAAATTGCAAGAACAAGGGCCTAGCGTGTGCAAAATTGCAAGAACAAGGGCCTAGCGTGTGCAAAATTGCAAGAACAAGGGCCTAGCGATGTGCAAAATTGCAAGAACAAGGGCCTAGCGTGTGCAAAATTGCAAGAACAAGGGCCTAGCGTGTGCAAAATTGCAAGAACAAGGGCCTAGCGAGTGCAAAATTGCAAGAACAAGGGCCTAGCGTGTGCAAAATTGCAAGAACAAGGGCCTAGCGTGTGCAAAATTGCAAGAACAAGGCCCTAGCGTGTGCAAATTGCAAGAACAGGGGCCTAGCTTGTGCAAAATAGCAAGAACAAGGGCCTAGCGTGTGCAAAATTGTAAGAAAAAGGGCCTAGCGTGTGCAAAATTGCAAGAACAAGGGCCTACCGTGTGCAAATGGCAAGAACAAGGGCCTAGCGTGTGCAAAATTGCAAGAAAAAGGGCCCAGCGTGTGCAAAATTGCAAGAACAAGGCCTAGCGTGTGCAAAATAGCAAGAACAAGGGCCTAGCGTTGGCAAAATTGCAAGAACAAGGGCCTAGCGTGTGTAAAATGTCCAAGAACAAGGGCCTAGCGTGTGCAAAATTGCAAGAACAAGGGCCTAGCGTGTGCAAAATTGCAAGAACAAGGGCCCAGCGTGTGCAAAATGGTCAGAACAAGGGCCTAGCGTGTACAAATAGCAAGAACAAGGGCCTAGCGTGTGCAAAATTGGCAAGAACAAGGGACCTAGCAGTGTGCAAAATTGCAAGAACAAGGGCCTTCAACTAGTGCGTGCCAAAATTGCAAGAACAAGGCCTAGCGAGTTGCAAAATTGCAAGAACAAGGCCCTAGCGTGTGCAAAATTGCAAGAAACAAGGGCCTAGCGTGTGCAAAATTGCAAGAACAAGGGCCTAGCGTGTGCAAAATTGCAAGAACAAAGGCCTAGCGTAGTGCAAAATTGCAAAGAACAAGGGCCCTAGCGTGTGCAAAATATGCAAGAACAAGGGCCTAGCCGTGTGCAAAATTAGCAAGAACCAAGGGCCTAGCGTGTGCAAAATTGCAAGAACAAGGGCCTAGCGATGTGCAAAATTGCAAGAACAAGGGCCTAGCGGTGCAAAATATGCAAGAACAAGGGCCTAGCGATGTGCAAAATTGCAAGAACAAGGGCCTAGCATGTGGCAAAATTGCAAGAACAAGGGCCCTAGCGATGTGCAAAATATGCAAGAACAAGGGCCTAGCGTGTGCAAAATTGCAAGAACAAGGGCCTAGCGATGTGCAAAAATTGCAAGAACAAGGGCCTAGCAGGTGTGCAAAATTAGCAAGAACACGGGCCTAGCGTGTGCAAAATTAGCAAGAAACAAAGGGCCTAGCGATGTGCAAAATTAGCAAGAACAAGGGCCTAGCGTGTGCAAAATTGCAAGAACAAGGCCTAGCGTGTGCAAAATTGCAAGAACAAGGGCCTAGCGTGTGCAAAGTTCAAGAACAGGCCTAGCTGTGTGCAAAATTGCAAGAACAAGGCCTAGCGATGTGCAAAATTGCAAGAACAAGGTCCTAGCGATTGCAAAATTGCAAGAACAAGGCCTAGCGATGTGCAAAATTGCAAGACCACAAGGGCCTAGCGGTGCAAAATTGCAAGAACAAGGGCCTAGCGTGTGCAAAATTGCCAGAACAAGGGCTAGCGTGTGTCCAATATTGCAAGAACAAAGGCCTCTAGCGTGTGCAAAATTGCAAGAACAAGGGCCTAGCGTGTTGCAAAATGCAAGAAACAAGGGCCTAGCGTGTGCAAAATTGCAAGAACAAGGGCCAGCGTGTGCAAAATTGCAAGAACAAGGGCCTAGCGTGTGCAAAATTGCAAGAACAAGGGCCTAGCGTGTGCAAAATTGCAAGAACAAGGGCCTAGCGTGTGCAAAATTGCAAGAACAAGGGCCTAGCGTGTGCAAAATTGCAAGAACAGGGCCTAGCGTGTGCAAATATGCAAGAACAAGAGCCTAGCGTGTGCAAATTGCAAGAACAAGGCCTAGCGTGTGCAAAATTGCAAGAACAAGGGCCTAGCGTGTGCAAAATTGCAAGAACAAGGGCCTAGCGTGTGCAAAATTTCAAGAACAAGGGCCTAGCGTGTGCAAAATTGCAAGAACAAGGGCCTAGCGTGTGCAAAATTGCAAGAACAAGGGCCTAGCGTGTGCAAAATTGCAAGAACAAGGGCCTAGCGTGTGCAAAATTGCAAGAACAAGGGCCTAGCGTGTGCAAAATTGCAAGAACAAGGGCCTAGCGAGTGCAAAATTGCAAGAACAAGGGCCTAGCGTGTGCAAAATTGCAAGAACAAGGGCCTAGCGTGTGCAAAATTGCAAGAACAAGGGCCTAGCGTGTGCAAAATTGCAAGAACAAGGGCCTAGCGTGTGCAAAATTGCAAGAACAAGGGCCTAGCGTGTGCAAAATTGCAAGAACAAGGGCCTAGCGTGTGCAAAATAGCAAGAACAAGGGCCTAGCGTGTGCAAAATAGCAAGAACAAGGGCCTAGCGTGTGCAAAATTGCAAGAACAAGGGCCTAGCGTGTGCAAAATAGCAAGAACAAGGGCCTAGCGTGTGCAAAATTGCAAGAACAAGGGCCTAGCGTGTGCAAAATTGCAAGAACAAGGGCCTAGCGTGTGCAAAATTGCAAGAACAAGGGCCTAGCGTGTGCAAAATAGCAAGAACAAGGGCCTAGCGTGTGCAAAATTGCAAGAACAAGGGCCTAGCGTGTGCAAAATTGCAAGAACAAGGGCCTAGCGTGTGCAAAATTGCAAGAACAAGGGCCTAGCGTGTGCAAAATTGCAAGAACAAGGGCCTAGCGTGTGCAAAATTGCAAGAACAAGGGCCTAGCGTGTGCAAAATAGCAAGAACAAGGGCCTAGCGTGTGCAAAATTGCAAGAACAAGGGCCTAGCGTGTGCAAAATTGCAAGAACAAGGGCCTAGCGTGTGCAAAATTGCAAGAACAAGGGCCTAGCGTGTGCAAAATTGCAAGAACAAGGGCCTAGCGTGTGCAAAATTGCAAGAACAAGGGCCTAGCGTGTGCAAAATTGCAAGAACAAGGGCCTAGCGTGTGCAAAATTGCAAGAACAAGGGCCTAGCGTGTGCAAATTTGCAAGAACAAGGGCCTAGCGTGTGCAAAATTGCAAGAACAAGGGCCTAGCGTGTGCAAAATTGCAAGAACAAGGGCCTAGCGTGTGCAAAATAGCAAGAACAAGGGCCTAGCGTGTGCAAAATTGCAAGAACAAGGGCCTAGCGTGTGCAAAATTGCAAGAACAAGGGCCTAGCGTGTGCAAAATTGCAAGAACAAGGGCCTAGCGTGTGCAAAATTGCAAGAACAAGGGCCTAGCGTGTGCAAAATTGCCAAGGGCCTAGCGTGTGCAAAATTGCAAAACAAAAAGGGCCTAGCGTGTGCAAAATTGCAAGAACAAGGGCCTAGCGTGTGCAAAATTGCAAGAACAAGGGCCTAGCGTGTGCAAAATTGCAAGAACAAGGGCCTAGCGTGTGCAAAATTGCAAGAACAAGGGCCTAGCGTGTGCAAAATTGCAAGAACAGGGCCTAGCGTGTGCAAAATTGCAAGAACAAGGGCCTAGCGTGTGCAAAATTGCAAGAACAAGGGCCTAGCGTGTGCAAAATTCGCAAGAACAAGGGCCTAGCGTGTGCAAAATTGCAAGAACAAGGGCCTAGCGTGTGCAAATTGCAAGAACAAGGGCCTAGCGTGTGCAAAATTGCAAGAACAAGGGGCCTAGCGTGTGCAACAATTGCAAGAACAAGGGCCTAGCGTGTGCAAAATATAGCAAGAACACGGGCCTAGCAGTGTGCAAAATTGCAAGAACAAGGGCCTAGCGTGTGCAAAATTGCAGAGAACAAGGGCCTAGCGTGTGCAAAATTGCAAGAACAAGGGCCTAGCGTGTGCAAAAATTGCAAGAACAAGGGCCTAGCGTGTGCAAAATTGCAACGGAACAAGGGCCTAGCGTGTGCAAAAATAGCAAAACAAGGGCCTAGCAGGTGCAAAATTGCAAGAACAAGGGCCTAGCGTGTGCAAAATAGCAAGAAACAAGGGCCTAGCGTGTGCAAAAATTGCAGAACAAGGGCCGTAGCGTGTGGCAAAATAGCAAAAGGAAAGACCAAGGGCCTAGCGTGTGCAAAATTGCAAGAACATGGGCGTGGCAAAATAGCAAGAACAAGGGCCGAGCGTGCAAAATTAGCAAGAACAAGGGCCTAGCGTGTGCAAAAATTGCAAGAACAAGGGCCTAGCGTGTGCAAAATTGCAAGAACAAGGGCCTAGCGTGTGCAAAATAGGCAAGAACAAGGCCTGCAAGAACAAGGGCCTAGCGTGTGCAAAATAGCAAGAACAAGGGCCTAGCGTGTGCAAAATTGCAAGAACAAGGGCCTAGCGTGTGCAAAATAGCAAGAACAAGGGCCTAGCGTGTGCAAAATTGCAAGAACAAGGGCCTAGCGTGTGCAAAATTGCAAGAACAAGGGCCTAGCGTGTGCAAAATTGCAAGAACAAGGGCCTAGCGTGTGCAAAATTCAAGAACAAGGGCCTAGCGTGTGCAAAATTGCAAGAACAAGGGCCTAGCGTGTGCAAAATTGCAAGAACAAGGGCCTAGCGTGTGCAAAATTGCAAGAACAAGGGCCTAGTGTGTGCAAAATTGCAAGAACAAGGGCCTAGTGTGTGCAAAATTGCAAGAACAAGGGCCTAGCGTGTGCAAAATTGCAAGAACAAGGGCCTAGCGTGTGCAAAATTGCAAGAACAAGGGCCTAGCGTGTGCAAAATTGCAAGAACAAGGGCCTAGCGTGTGCAAAATTGCAAGAACAAGGGCCTAGCGTGTGCAAAATTGCAAGAACAAGGGCCTAGCTGTGTGCAAAATGTTAGAGATTAAGGACGGAGTCTATGAAGATTAGGGGCTGAAATATCTCAAAATCGTCAACTACAATTCTGGACAGAAAAGTCGTCGTCACAAGAAACGTCGTCGACGAAAGGTCCACTGTTAGAATTCTTTCAAACTCGAGTATGTTGTAGCCCTTGACCGTGGCTATCTTTCCCAATTTGAATAGTATCAGAATATGGAGTATAACTCGAGTTATGAACTTCGGCGCACTAGGGGGTATGCTGCCATAGAAAACGTAACTCAATCACAATGATCTCACAAGTTCACACAAGAAAGTTAGAGTAGCAATAGAACCAGGTAGGAGGGGATGAGGAGGACGAGAGGGAAGGTCCCAAGAGAGTCCCCAACCAAGGAAACCCCATGCCATACAATTCCCTTCCCCATAGGCAACCCAACTTTGACCTTTGTCACTATCCCAACCTCCACAATCCACCTCAACCCAACTTGGCCACACTTGCCAACCTGGTTTGGTTTCTCCCAACCATTTGGCAGCAACTACAGTAGAAAAGACGAATTTCCCAACCCCCAAAAGTCTGTACCCCATATTGAGTCAACCCCACAACTTCCCATAGTCACCACAACCAAATATCAAAAGCATACGAACTCCAACGTTCGTAACTTTCTAGTTCGTGCTCCGATTGAAGCGATACTTGGTTCCTCGGAAAGCTCTTGAGCAGAGGAGTCACTTCAGATATCTGCTCAAGCCAAATAACATTCACACACACACTCAGAAAAACCAAACCGCACAAAACACAAATTCTTGCACACACTCACAACACGCATGCAACGCACGAACATATGATGGGAGGCAGACAGACGTGAATGCGAATGGTAGCATCACTCAACAAACTCCCCCTCTGGCTGCCAACCATCATCCCACATGCCATAGCTCAAGCATGCATCCTCAATGCACACTCATCCCAGCAAGCTTCATGCCCTTCCAATGCTCAGATTCAGCCAGGCGCTTGGTGAGAATGTCAGCCGCCTGCTGATGGGTCTTCACAATCTCCAGCCGCACCTCCTTGTCCAGGAGCCTCCTCACCCAATGCCACTTAGGCCTGATGTGCTTCGTCAGCCCATGAAGGCAAGCATTCTTAGCAAGCTTCACAGCCGACTCGTTGTCACAGAAAATCACAGTTGGCTCCTTTTGGCACACTCCGATCTCCTCCAACAAACGCCTCAGCCACACCACCTCCTTTGCCCCATGATGCAGAGCCATGTACTCTGTCTCACACGAGGACTGCCCCACCTCGTTCTGCTTCTTGCTGCGCCAGCTCACTGCACCACCTCCAAACAGGCACACATAGCCTCCAATGCTGGTGCCATCCGCCTTCACAGAGTTGAAGCTAGCGTCGGTGTAGCAGGTCAGGAGCATCTCCCCCTTGCCCAAATCAGCTGCACCCCTCTGCAGCCTCTGTCGCACAGCACTGTACTCCAAGCCCACTAATGCCGTAGCGCTCACATAGCGGACCAACCTCTTGGCCGCTTCCAGCTGCTCATGACTGGGGCGTGAAACCACACTTGCAAGCCTGGATGTAGCAAAGGCAATGTCAGGCCGCGTGTGGTTAGCCGCATAATTGAGTGCCCCCACCATGGAATGAAACAGCTTCCTGTCACTCTCACCCACCACCTCCTCTTCAGCACAGGGCTCCACAGTGAACCCCGAAGGCAGTGGGGTGGCTGGCTTTCCTCCATCTTGCAGCCCATACTTCTCAGCCAGCCCCTCACAATACTTTCTCTGGTGCAACCTCAACACTCCCTTGTCAAGGTCCCTCTCCACATGCATGCCCAAATAGTACTTCACATCTCCCATCTTGGAGCACTTAAACTGCATCTCCAGCATCTCCTCCACATGCTCAATCATTGCAGACGACTCAGAGAAGAGCAGGATGTCATCCACATACACCAGGAGCATGAGAAACTGCTCCTTCTCCTGCAGCAGGAACAAGCTGTGATCACACTCACTCTTCTTGAAACCCCCAGCCAGCAGAGTCTCCTCTAACTTGTGGTACCATGCACGAGGAGCCTGCTTCAGGCCATAGATGGCCTTCTTCAGCCTGCACACCCTGCCGCTCCCATCATCCAAACCCTCAGGCTGTAACATGTACAGCTCCTCCAGAATGATCCCATTGAGGAAGGCGGTGGTGATGTCCATCTGCTTCACCCGCCATCCACGGTATGCTGCCATTGCCAATGACACCCGAAGTGTTGTGCCTTTCCCCACAGGAGCATAGAGCTCGTTGAAGTCCTTTCCCTTTGTCTGCTGAAACCCCTTAGCCACAAGCCTTGACTTGTAGCGGGTCAGCGCCCCATCAGGTCCGTACTTGTACCTGAAAATCAGCTTGGAAGAAATGGCCTTCTTCCCAGGTGGCAGCTCACACAGCTCCCACGTCTCATTCTCTAGCAGAGAATCATACTCCTCCTTCACACTCTGCTTCCACTTTTCAGCATCGGGCCCGCTCAATGCCTCAGCTAGCGTCTTGGGCTCAGGGACGGCTGCCCAGTAGCAGTGTGCTATCTCATCCTCATCACACTGCTCAGCCACACTCCCAGCCCTTACCACCTTTGGCTTGCCACGGCTTGCATAGGTCAGCCTGTTAGGAGGGCGCACATCCCTCCTAGGACGGTCAGCCGTACGTCCGGCACCTTGTGGAGCACCTTGCTCCTCCTGCTGCTGCGGCTGCTGCTGCTGTTGCTGCTGCTGCTGCTCCTCCACCTCAGGTTCTCCCCCATCCTCTGTCACCCCAGAGATCTCATTCTCAGAGACAGAAACCTCCACTTGCCTTGAAGGCCGCTGCACCTCATCGGCCTCGACAATTAGCGGTGTCGTTGGAAGCTTCTGCTGCTGCTGCTGCTTCCACTCCTTGTAGTACAAGGACTCAAGGAACTTCACATCCCTTGACACAGTCAGCTGCTGGCTGGTCAAGTCCCAAATCAGCCAGCCCTTGTGATCCTTAGCAAGCCCCAAGTGCACACCCCATCTCCCAGAAGCTTCCAGTTTTCCCCTCTTCTCCTTAGGCACATGAAACACCACCATGCACCCAAAGGCTCTCAGCATGTTCACAGCTGGTGCAATCCCATACCACTTGGTGTAGGGGACCCACTGCTTGTCCCCCACAGTTGCCAGCACCCTGTTCTTCACAACAACGACCTGCCGCAGTGCTGTCACCCAAAACGGATCCGGCAGCCCTGCACGCCCAAGGAGAGTGCGAGCACCTTCCTGCAGGGTCCGGTTGAACCGCTCAGCCACGCCATTCTGCTGAGGGTTGTAAGGCACTGTGAGCTGATGCTGGATCCCCTTCCGCTTCAGCTCCTTCTCAAAATCAGCGCCGATGAACTCTCCTCCGTTGTCAGTGCGGATCACCTTCACCTTGTGTCCGCTTTCCCTTTGTGCTCTCGGCATCCACTCCTTAAGAACAGCCGCTGCCACCTCCCCCTTAGTCTTGAGAGGGTACACCCACACCGCACGCGTGTGGTCGTCCACAATCGTCAAGAAGTAGCGGCTGCCCGAGAGAGAAAGGGCCCTCGTGGGGCCCACCACATCCATGTGCACTAGTGCAAGTGGTGCCTTGGCTGGTCCTGTGCTGCTGCTGAAGGGAAACTTCGTGAATTTGGTCTCAAGGCAGGTAGGGCAGCTCCCAATCTCCTTTGCTCCCCCCTTCACCTCCAGCCCCTTCAAGCACCCATCCTTTACCAACTTCTGCAGCATAGGAATGTTCACATGGCACAGCCTCTCATGCCACGTCTCCCAATCAGCCTCACCACTCCCAGATGAAGCCTTTGCCCATGCAGCTGTCGCATCCACACCAGCAAGCACCTCACCATGTGGCTGTTGTGGCTGCTGCACCTTCTTGACTGCATCCAGGGCCCCAGCAGTTGGTGCAGTCTCCTCTCCTCCCGCAGTTGCTTTAGCCGCTGCCGCTGCCTTTGCCGTTGCTGGTGGTTTCCCCTTCCAAGGGATGATGGGCAGCTGCCACAAGTCCTTGATGCAGCTGCTCTTCTCCTCCAAGTTCCACAGCAGCAACTTCCCAAGCTTTGCACGGCAGCTGGTTGGGCCGAAGGTAACTTCAGCCTTGCTCTTCTGCAGCCGGCGCACAGAAAGAAGGTTAGCGGACAAACCTTCAACCAACAGCACATTCCCAAGCCCCACAAGCTCTCCATTGGCTCCCATCACCTTGGCATTCCCAACACCAATCACAGGGAGCAAAGCACCTGAAGCGGCAGCCACAAACTTGATCTTCCCAGGAGGTTTTACCTCATCAAGCAAATCTGCCCGTGGGGTCATATGACTCGTGCAACCTGAATCGATCACCCAGTGAGTGAGGGGGTGCATCACAACCTTCCCAACTGAACCCACATCACCCCCACTCCCTTGCACATCCTCAACCATGAGGAACATCCCAGGGTCGGCTTTACCTTGTGCACCATCACCTTGTGCACCTGAACCTTGCACAGCGCCACCGCGTGCACGTTCACCACTTGGCGGCTTCATGCCTGGAGGGGCCCATCCCTCAGGCCGGCTGAAACACTTGAACCACGGGTGTCCAGCCTTCTTGCAGTACCAGCACGCACCCTCCATTCGGGTGCTCCCCCTGCCACCAGAGCTCCCATGCCCCTCATTGTAGTCACCTCGGCCTCTCCCTCTGCCAAAGCCTCTCCCACGGCCTCGGCCTCTCCCTCCCCCTCTTCCTCTGCTGCCTCCTGCAGCTCCATACCCCTCAGCAGTTTTGTTGGCAGCACCACCTCCCGTGTGGCGTCTGCGGAAGTCCTCCTGCAGAATCTGCTGCCGTAGCCACTCAGGCGTCCATTTGTCCTGCTGAACGTTGAGGGTGGGGATGAGGTTGTCCCACGAGTTGTCGAGCACCGAGATGATCTTGGTGCACTGTTGCATCTGCGACACTTCGCTGCCCGCCGCTGCCATCCTCGCATAGGTGTCCTTGATCTTGTCAAGGACCGGTTTCACATCATCTCCCGGTTTCATGGAGAGGGCAGCCAACTCCTTCTCCAACACAATCACCATCGGCAGCGTGTTGGGCTGAATCACGTCGCGTAGCAGCTTCCATGCCTTCGGTCCGGAATCATCCAACTCCACCAAATCCTTGATGTGCTGGAACATGTCGTTGTTGACCGATTGGAGGATGAGGTCGTACAGCACCGCGCTCTTCTCAATCCACCGATCGCGGGCATCTCCTTCCCCCGGCATCTTCTCCTCTCCCATTGCAATTTTCAGCAGCTTGTAGCGCTTGAAGGCGCTCCGCATCCGCCCGCTCCATTCCTCATAGTTGGAGCCATCCAAAGCTTCAATCTTGGATGGTGGCGGCTCACTCCTCTTCTCAGCTGCATCTCCACTCCCTTGATTCATCTCCTCTGCTCCCAATCAGAGGTTTCAGCTCCCCCTTTTGCTGGTCACAATGTAGATCCACACAATCTTCACAAGTGTCAGCGCCAACGAAATTTCGGCAGAGTTTCCCCTTAGCGGAAGTCACATCCAACCTCCAGAACTCCACTTAGGCACGCCCACAGGCCATGGTGGGTCTAGGAGGGTCTTCACACTTCAGTAGACTCCCCACAAGGTCCTTAATCAGCTCTGATACCACTTGTTAGAGATTAAGGACGGAGTCTATGAAGATTAGGGGCTGAAATATCTCAAAATCGTCAACTACAATTCTGGACAGAAAAGTCGTCGTCACAAGAAACGTCGTCGACGAAAGGTCCACTGTTAGAATTCTTTCAAACTCGAGTATGTTGTAGCCCTTGACCGTGGCTATCTTTCCCAATTTGAATAGTATCAGAATATGGAGTATAACTCGAGTTATGAACTTCGGCGCACTAGGGGGTATGCTGCCATAGAAAACGTAACTCAATCACAATGATCTCACAAGTTCACACAAGAAAGTTAGAGTAGCAATAGAACCAGGTAGGAGGGGATGAGGAGGACGAGAGGGAAGGTCCCAAGAGAGTCCCCAACCAAGGAAACCCCATGCCATACAATTCCCTTCCCCATAGGCAACCCAACTTTGACCTTTGTCACTATCCCAACCTCCACAATCCACCTCAACCCAACTTGGCCACACTTGCCAACCTGGTTTGGTTTCTCCCAACCATTTGGCAGCAACTACAGTAGAAAAGACGAATTTCCCAACCCCCAAAAGTCTGTACCCCATATTGAGTCAACCCCACAACTTCCCATAGTCACCACAACCAAATATCAAAAGCATACGAACTCCAACGTTCGTAACTTTCTAGTTCGTGCTCCGATTGAAGCGATACTTGGTTCCTCGGAAAGCTCTTGAGCAGAGGAGTCACTTCAGATATCTGCTCAAGCCAAATAACATTCACACACACACTCAGAAAAACCAAACCGCACAAAACACAAATTCTTGCACACACTCACAACACGCATGCAACGCACGAACATATGATGGGAGGCAGACAGACGTGAATGCGAATGGTAGCATCACTCAACAAAAATAGCAAGAACAAGGGCCTAGCCTGTGCAAAATAGCAAGAACAAGGGCCTAGCGTGTGCAAAATTGCAAAGACAAGGGCCTAGCGTGTGCAAAATTGCAAGAACAAGGCCTAGCGTGTGCAAAATTGCAAGAACAAGGGCCTAGCGTGTGCAAAATTGCAAGAACAAGGGCCCAGCGTGTGCAAAATTTCAAGAACAAGGGCCTAGCGTGTGCAAAATAGCAAGAACAAGGGCCTAGCGTGTGCAAAATTGCAAGAACAAGGGCCTACCGTGTGCAAAATTGCAAGAACAAGGGCCTAGCATGTGCACAATTGCAAGAACAAGGGCCTAGCGTGTGCAAAATTGCAAGAACAAGGGCCCAGCGTGTGCAAAATTTCAAGAACAAGGGCCTAGCGTGTGCAAAATAGCAAGAAACAAGGGCCTAGCGTGGGCCAAAATAGCAAGAACAAGGGCCTAGCGTGTTGCAAATTTGCAGAACAAGGGCCTAGCGTGTGCAAAATAGCAAAAACCAGGGCCTAGCGTGTGCAAAATTGCAAGAACAAGGGCCTAGCGTGTGCAAAATAGCAAGAACAAGGGCCTAGCATGTGCAAAATTGCAAGAACAAGGGCCTAGCGTGTGCAAAAATTGCAAGAACAAGGGCCTAGCGTGTGCAAAATTGCAAGAACAAGGGCCTAGCGTGGCGCAAAATTGCAAGAACAAGGAGCCTAGCGTGTGCAAAATTGCAAGAACAAGGGCCCAGCGTGTGCAAAATTTCAAGAACAAGGGCCTAGCGTGTGCAAAATAGCAAGAACAAGGGCCTAGCGTGTGCAAAATTGCAAGAACAAGGGCCTACCGTGTGCAAAATTGCAAGAACAAGGGCCTAGCGTGTGCAAAATTGCAAGAACAAGGGCCTAGCGGTGTGCAAAATTGCAAGAACAAGGGCCCAGTGTGTGCAAAATTTCAAGAACAAGGGCCTAGCGTGTGCAAAATAGCAAGAACAAGGGCCTAGCGTGGGCAAAATAGCAAGAACAAGGGCCTAGCGTGTGCAAATTTGCAAGAACAAGGGCCTAGCGTGTGCAAAATAGCAAAAACAAGGGCCTAGCGTGTGCAAAATTGCAAGAACAAGGGCCTAGCGTGTGCAAAATAGCAAGAACAAGGGCCTAGCGTGTGCAAAATTGCAAGAACAAGGGCCTAGCGTGTGCAAAATTGCAAGAACAAGGGCCTAGCGTGTGCAAAATTGCAAGAACAAGGGCCTAGCGTGTGCACAATTGCAAGAACAAGGGCCTAGCGTGTGCAAAATTGCAAGAACAAGGGCCTAGCGTGTGCAAAATTTCAAGAACAAGGGCCTAGCGTGTGCAAAATAGCAAGAACAAGGGCCTAGCGTGTGCAAAATAGCAAGAACAAGGGCCTAGCGTGTGCAAAATTGCAAGAACAAGGGCCTAGCGTGTGCAAAATAGCAAGAACAAGGGCCTAGCGTGTGCAAAATTGCAAGAACAAGGGCCTAGCTGTGCAAAATAAGCAAGAACAAGGGCCTAGCATGTGCAAAATTGCAAGAACAAGGGCCTAGCGTAGTGCAAAATTGCAAGAACAAGGGCCTAGCGTGTGCAAAATTGCAAGAACAAGGGCCTAGCGTGCGCAAAATTGCAAGAACAAGGGCCCAGCGTGTGCAAAATTTCAAGAACAAAGGGCCTAGCGTGTGCAAAATAGCAAGAACAAGGGCCTAGCGTGTGCAAAAATTGCAAGAACAAGGCCTACCGTGTGCAAAATTGCAAGAACAAGGGCCTAGCGTGTGCAAAATTGCAAGAACAAGGGCCTAGCGTGTGCAAAAATTGCAAGAACAAGGGCCCAGTGTGTGCAAAATTTCAAGAACAAGGGCCTAGCGTGTGCAAAATAGCAAGAACAAGGGCCTAGCGTGGGCAAAATAGCAAGAACAAGGGGCCTAGCGTGTGCAAATTTGCAGGAACAAGGGCCTATAGCGTGTGCAAAATAGCAAAACAAGGGCCTAGCGTGTGCAAAATTGCAAGAACAAGGGCCTAGCGTGTGCAAAATAGCAAGAACAAGGGGCCTAGCATGTGCAAAATTGCAAGAACAAGGGCCTAGCGTGTGCAAAATTGCAAGAACAAGGGCCTAGCGTGTGCAAAATTGCAAGAACAAGGGCCTAGCGTGCGCAAAATTGCAAGAACAAGAGCCTAGCTTGTGCAAAATTGCCAGGGCCTAGCGTGTGCAAAATTGAAACACAAAGGGCCTAGCGTGTGCAAAATTGCAAAAACAAGGGCCTAGCAAGTGCAAAATTGCAAGAACAAGGGCCTAGCGAGGTGCAAAATTGCAAGAACAAGGACCTAGCGTGTGCAAAATTGCAAGAACAAGGGCCTAGCGTGTGCAAAATTGCAAGAACAAGGGCCTAGCGTGTGCAAAATTGGCAAGAAACAAGGGCCTAGCGTGTGCAAAATTGCAAGAACAAGGGCGTCATTCAGCGTGTGCAAAATTTCAAGAACAAGGGCCTAGCGTGTGCAAAATAGCAAGAACAAGGGCCTAGCGTGGGCAAATTAGCAAGAACAAGGGCCTAGCATGTGCAAAATTGCAAGAACAAGGGCCTAGCGTGTGCAAAATTGCAAGAAACAAGGGCCTACCGTGTGCAAATTGCAAGAACAAGGGCCTAGCATGTGCACAATTGCAAGAACAAGGGCCTAGCGTGTGCAAAATTGCAAGAACAAGGGCCAGCGTGTGCAAAATTTCAAGAACAAGGGCCTAGCGTGTGCAAAATAGCAAGAACAAGGGCCTAGCGTGGGCAAAATAGCAAGAACAGGGCCTAGCGTGTGCAAATTTGCAGGAACAAGGGCCTAGCGTGTGCAAAATAGCAAAAACAAGGGCCTAGCGTGTGCAAAATTGCAAGAACAAGGGCCTAGCGTGTGCAAAATAGCAAGAACAAGGGCCTCCTAGGCATGTGCAAAATTGCAAGAACAAGGGCCTAGCGTGTGCAAAATTGCAAGAACAAGGGCCTAGCGTGTGCAAAATTGCAAGAACAAGGGCCTAGCGTGTGCAAAATTGCAAGAACAAGGGCCTAGCGTGTGCAAAATTGCAAGAACAAGGGCCTAGCGTGTGCAAAATTTCAAGAACAAGGGCCTAGCGTGTGCAAAATAGCAAGAACAAGGGCCTAGCGTGTGCAAAATTGCAAGAACAAGGGCCTAGCGTGTGCAAAATTGCAAGAACAAGGGCCTAGCGTGTGCAAAATTGCAAGAACAAGGGCCTAGCGTGTGCAAAATTGCAAGAACAAGGGCCTAGTGTGTGCAAAATTGCAAGAACAAGGGCCTAGCGTGTGCAAAATAGCAAGAACAAGGGCCTAGCGTGTGCAAAATAGCAAGAACAAGGGCCTAGCGTGTGCAAAATTGCAAGAACAAGGGCCTAGCGTGTGCAAAATAGCAAGAACAAGGGCCTAGCGTGTGCAAAATTGCAAGAACAAGGGCCTAGCGTGTGCAAAATAGCAAGAACAAGGGCCTAGCATGTGCAAAATTGCAAGAACAAGGGCCTAGCGTGTGCAAAATTGCAAGAACAAGGCCTAGCGTGCGCAAAATTGCAAGAACAAGAGCCTAGCTTGTGCAAAATTGCCAAGGGCCTAGCGTGTGCAAAATTGAAACAAAAAGGGCCTAGCGTGTGCAAAATTGCAAAAACAAGGGCCTAGCAAGTGCAAAATTGCAAGAACAAGGGCCTAGCGAGTGCAAAATTGCAAGAACAAAGGACCTAGCGTGTGCAAAATTGCAAGAACAAGGGCCTAGCGTGTGCAAAATTGCAAGAACAAGGGCCTAGCGTGTGCAAAATTGCAAGAACAAGGGCCTAGCGTGTGCAAAATTGCAAGAACAAGGGCCTAGCGTGCGCAAAATTGCAAGAACAAGAGCCTAGCTTGTGCAAAATTGCCAAGGGCCTAGCGTGTGCAAAATTGAAACAAAAAGGGCCTAGCGTGTGCAAAATTGCAAAAACAAGGGCCTAGCGTGTGCAAAATTGCAAGAACAAGGGCCTAGCGTGTGCAAAATTGCAAGAACAAGGGCCTAGCGTGTGCAAAATTGCAAGAACAAGGGCCTAGCGTGTGCAAAATTGCAAGAACAAGGGCCTAGCGTGTGCAAAATTGCAAGAACAAGGGCCTAGCGTGTGCAAAATTGCAAGAACAAGGGCCCAGCGTGTGCAAAATTTCAAGAACAAGGGCCTAGCGTGTGCAAAATAGCAAGAACAAGGGCCTAGCGTGTGCAAAATAGCAAGAACAAGGGCCTAGCGTGTGCAAATTTGCAAGAACAAGGGCCTAGCGTGTGCAAAATAGCAAGAACAAGGGCCTAGCGTGTGCAAAATTGCAAGAACAAGGGCCTAGCGTGTGCAAAATAGCAAGAACAAGGGCCTAGCGTGTGCAAAATTGCAAGAACAAGGGCCTAGCGTGTGCAAAATTGCAAGAACAAGGGCCTAGCGTGTGCAAAATTGCAAGAACAAGGGCCTAGCGTGTGCAAAATTTCAAGAACAAGGGCCTAGCGTGTGCAAATTAGCAAGAACAAGGGCCTAGCGTGTGCAAAATTGCAAGAACAAGGACCTAGCGTGTGCAAAATTGCAAGAACAAGGGCCTAGTGAGTACAAAATTGCAAGAACAAGGCCTAGCGAGTGCAAAATTGCAAGAACAAGGGCCTAGCGAGTGCAAAATTGCAAGAACAAGGACCTAGCGTGTACGAAAATTGCAAGAAACAAGGGCCCTAGCGTGTGCAAAATTGCAAGAACAAAGGGCCTAGCGGTGCAAAAATTGCAAGAACAAGGGCCTAGCGTGTGCAAAATTGCAAGAACAAGGGCCCAGCGTGTGCAAAATAGCAAGAACAAAGGGCCTAGCCTGTGCAAAATAGCAAGAACAAGGGCCTAGCGTGTGCAAAATTGCAAGAACAAGGGCCTAGCGTGTGCAAAATTGCAAAGAACCAAGGGCCTAGCGTGTGCAAAATTGCAAGAACAAGGGCCTAGCGTGTGCAAAATTGCAAGAACAAGGGCCTAGCGTGTGCAATTGCAAGAACAAGGGCCCAGCGTTGTGCAAAATTTCAAGAACACAGGGCCTAGCGTGTGCAAAATAGCAAGAACAAGGGCCTAGCGTGTGCAAAATTGCAAGAACAAGGGCCTACCGTGTGCAAAATTGCAAAGAACAAGGGCCTAGCGTGTGCAAAATTGCAAGAACAAGGGCCTAGCGTATGCAAAAATGCAAGAACAAGGGCCCAGTGTGTGCAAAATTTCAAGAACAAGGGCCTAGCGTGTGCAAAATAGCAAGAACAAGGGCCCTAGCGTGGGCAAAATAGCAAGAACAAGGGCCTAGCGTGTGCAAATTTGCAGGAACAAGGGCCTAGCGTGTGCAAAATAGCAAAAACAAGGGCCTAGCGTGTGCAAAATTGCAAGAACAAGGCCCTAGCGTGTGCAAAATAGCAAGAACAAGGGCCTAGCATGTGCAAAATTGCAAGAACAAGGGCCTAGCGGTGTGCAAAATTGCAAGAACAAGGGCCTAGCGTGTGCAAAATTGCAAGAACAAGGGCCTAGCGTGCGCAAAATTGCAAGAACAAGAGCTAGCTTGTGCAAAATTGCCAAGGGCCTAGCGTGTGCAAAATTGAAACAAAAAGGGCCTAGCGTGTGCAAAATTGCAAAAACAAGGGCCTAGCAAGTGCAAAATTGCAAGAACAAGGGCCTAGCGAGTGCAAAATTGCAAGAACAAGGACCTAACGTGTGAAAAATTGCAAGAACAAGGGCCTAGCGTGTGCAAAATTGCAAGAACAAGGGCCTAGCGTGTGCAAAATTGCAAGAACAAGGGCCTAGCGTGTGCAAAATTGCAAGAACAAGGGCCCAGCGTGTGCAAAATTTCAAGAACAAGGGCCTAGCGTGTGCAAAATAGCAAGAACAAGGGCCTAGCGTGTGCAAAATTGCAAGAACAAGGGCCTACCGTGTGCAAAATTGCAAGAACAAGGGCCTAGCGTGTGCAAAATTGCAAGAACAAGGGCCTAGCGTGTGCAAAATTGCAAGAACAAGGGCCCAGCGTGTGCAAAATTTCAAGAACAAGGGCCTAGCGTGTGCAAAATAGCAAGAACAAGGGCCTAGCGTGGGCAAAATAGCAAGAACAAGGGCCTAGCGTGTGCAAATTTGCAGGAACAAGGGCCTAGCGTGCGCAAAATTGCAAGAACAAGAGCCTAGCTTGTGCAAAATTGCCAAGGGCCTAGCGTGTGCAAAATTGAAACAAAAAGGGCCTAGCGTGTGCAAAATTGCAAAAACAAGGGCCTAGCAAGTGCAAATTGCAAGAACAAGGGCCTAGCGAGTGCAAAATTGCAAGAACAAGGACCTAACGTGTGAAAATTGCAAAGAACAAGGGCCTAGCGTGTGCAAAATTGCAAGAACAAGGGCCTAGCGTGTGCAAAATTGCAAGAACAAGGGCCTAGCGTGTGCAAAATTGCAAGAACAAGGGCCCAGCGTGTGCAAAATTTCAAGAACAAGGGCCTAGCGTGTGCAAAATAGCAAGAACAAGGGCCTAGCGTGTGCAAAATTGCAAGAACAAGGGCCTACCGTGTGCAAAATTGCAAGAACAAGGGCCTAGCGTGTGCAAAATTGCAAGAACAAGGGCCTAGCGTGTGCAAAATTGCAAGAACAAGGGCCCAGTGTGTGCAAAATTTCAAGAACAAGGGCCTAGCGTGTGCAAAATAGCAAGAACAAGGGCCTAGCGTGGGCAAAATAGCAAGAACAAGGGCCTAGCGTGTGCAAATTTGCAGGAACAAGGGCCTAGCGTGTGCAAAATAGCAAAAACAAGGGCCTAGCGTGTGCAAAATTGCAAGAACAAGGGCCTAGCGTGTGCAAAATAGCAAGAACAAGGGCCTAGCATTGCAAAATTGCAAGAACAAGGGCCTAGCGTGTGCAAAATTGCAAGAACAAGGGCCTAGCGTGTGCAAATTGCAAGAACAAGGGCCTAGCGTGCGCAAAATTGCAAGAACAAGAGCCTAGCTTGTGCAAAATTGCCAAGGGCCTAGCGTGTGGCAAATTGAAACAAAAAGGGCCTAGCGTGTGCAAAATTGCAAAAAACAAGGGCCTAGCAAGTGCAAAATTGCAAGAACAAGGGCCTAGCGAGTGCAAAATTGCAAGAACAAGGACCTAGCGTGTGCAAAAATTGCAAGAACAAGGGCCTAGCGTGTGCAAAATTGCAAGAACAAGGGCCTAGCGTGTGCAAAAATTGCAAGAACAAGGGCCTAGCGTGTGCCAAAATTGCAAGAACAAAGGCCCAGCGTGTGCAAAATTTCAAGAACAAGGGCCTAGCGTGTGCAAAATAGCAAGAACAAGGGCCTAGCATGGGCAAAATAGCAAGAACAAGGGCCTAGCATGTGCAAAATTTGCAGGAACAAGGCCTAGCGTGTTGCAAAATAGCAAAAACAAGGGCCTAGCGTGTGCAAAATTGCAAGAACAAGGGCCTAGCGTGTGCAAAATAGCAAGAACAAGGGCCTAGCATGTGCAAAATTGCAAGAACACGGGCCTAGCGTGTGCAAAATTTCAAGAACAAGGGCCTAGCGTGTGCAAAATTGCAAGAACAAGGGCCCTGCGTGTGCAAAGTTCAAGAACAAGGGCCCTAGCGTGTGCAAATTAGCAAGAACAAGGGCCTTAGCGTGTGCAAAATTGCAAGAACAAGGACCTAGCGTGTGCAAAATTGCAAGAACAAGGGCCTAGTGAGTACAAAATTGCAAGAACAAGGGCCTAGCGAGTGCAAAATTGCAAGAACAAGGGCCTAGCGAGTGCAAAATTGCAAGAAGAAGGACCTAGCGTGTGCAAAATTGCAAGAACAAGGGCCTAGCGTGTGCAAAATTGCAAGAACAAAGGGCCTAGCGTGTGCAAATTGCAAGAACAAGGGCCTAGCGTGTGCAAAATTGCAAGAACACGGGCCCAGCCGTGTGCAAAATAGCAAGAACAAGGGCCTAGCCTGTGCAAAATAGCAAGAACAAGGGCCTAGCGTGTGCAAAATTGCAAAGACAAGGGCCTAGCGTGTGCAAAATTGCAAGAACAAGGGCCTAGCGTGTGCAAAAATTGCAAGAACAAGGGCCTAGCGTGTGCAAAATTGCAAGAACAAGGGCCCAGCGTGTGCAAAATTTCAAGAACAAGGGCCCTAGCGTGTGCAAAATAGCAAGAACAAGGGCCTAGCGTGTGCAAAAATTGCAAGAACAAGGGCCTACCGTGTGCAAAATTGCAAGAACAAGGGCCTAGCGTGTGCAAAATTGCAAGAACAAGGGCCTAGCGTGTGCAAAATTGCAAGAACAAGGGCCCAGTGTGTGCAAAATTTCAAGAACAAGGGCCTAGCGTGTGCAAAATAGCAAGAACAAGGGCCTATCGTGGGCAAAAATAGCAAGAACAAGGGCCTAGCGTGTGCAAATTTGCAGGGAACAAGGGCCTAGCGTGTGCAAAAATAGCAAAAACAAGGGCCTAGCGTGTGCAAAATTGCAAGAACAAGGGCCTAGCGTGTGCAAAATAGCAAGAACAAGGGCCTAGCATGTGCAAAATTGCAAGAACAAGGGCTAGCGTGTGCAAAATTTGCAAGAACAAGGGCCTAGCGTGTGCAAAATTGCAAGAACAAGGGCCTAGCGTGCGCAAAATTGCAAGAACAAGAGCCTAGCTTGTGCAAAATTGCCAAGGGCCTAGCGTGTGCAAAATTGAAACAAAAAGGGCCTAGCGTGTGCAAAATTGCAAAAACAAGGGCCTAGCAAGTGCAAAATTGCAAGAACAAGGGCCTAGCGAGTGCAAAATTGCAAGAACAAGGACCTAACGTGTGAAAATTGCAAGAACAAGGGCCTAGCGTGTGCAAAATTGCAAGAACAAGGGCCTAGCTTTTGCAAAATAGCAAGAACAAGGGCCTAGCGTGTGCAAAATTGTAAGAAAAAGGGCCTAGCGTGTGCAAAATTGCAAGAACAAGGGCCTAGCGAGTGCAAAATTGCAAGAACAAGGACCTAGCGTGTGCAAAATTGCAAGAACAAGGGCCTAGCGTGTGCAAAATTGCAAGAACAAGGGCCTAGCGTGTGCAAAACTGCAAGAACAAGGGCCTAGCGTGTGCAAAATTGCAAGAACAAGGGCCCAGCGTGTGCAAAATAGCAAGAACAAGGGCCTAGCCTGTGCAAAATAGCAAGAACAAGGGCCTAGCGTGTGCAAAATTGGAAAGACAAGGGCCTAGCGTGTGCAAAATTGCAAGAACTAGGGCCTAGCGTGTGCAAAATTGCAAGAACAAGGGCCTAGCGTGTGCAAAATTGCAAGAACAAGGGCCCAGCGTGTGCAAAATTTCAAGAACAAGGGCCTAGCGTGTGCAAAATAGCAAGAACAAGGGCCTAGCGTGTGCAAAATTGCAAGAAAAAGTGCCTACGTGTGCAAAATTGCAAGAACAAGGGCCTAGCGTGTGCAAAATTGCAAGAACAAGGGCCTAGCGTGTGCAAAATTGCAAGAACAAGGGCCCAGCATGTGCAAAATTTCAAGAACAAGGGCCTAGCGTGTGCAAAATAGCAAGAACAAGGGCCTAGCGTGGGCAAAATAGCAAGAACAAGGGCCTAGCGTGTGCAAAATTGCAGGAACAAGGGCTTAGCGTGTGCAAAATAGCAAAAACAAGGGCCTAGCGTGTGCAAAATTGCAAGAACAAGGGCCTAGCGTGTGCAAAATAGCAAGAACAAGGGCCTAGCGTGTGCAAAATTGCAAGAACAAGGGCCTAGCGTGTGCAAAATTGCAAGAACAAGGGCCTAGCGTGTGCAAATTGCAAGAACAAGGACCTAGCGTGCGCAAAATTGCAAGAACAAGGGCCTACTGTGTGCAAAATTGCAAGAACAAGGGCCTAGCATGTGCAAAATTGCAAGAACAAGGGCCTAGCGTGTGCAAACTTGCAAGAACATGGGCCTAGCTTGTGCAAAATAGCAAGAACAAGGGCCTAGCGTGTGCAAAATTGAAACAAAAAGGGCCTAGCGTGTGCAAAATTGCAAAAACAAGGGCCTAGCAAGTGCAAAATTGCAAGAACAAGGGCCTAGCGTGTGCAAAATTGCAAGAACAAGGGCCTAGCTTGTGCAAAATAGCAAGAACAAGGGCCTAGCGTGTGCAAAATTGTAAGAAAAAGGGCCTAGCGTGTGCAAAATTGCAAGAACAAGGGCCTAGCGTGTGCAAAATTGCAAGAACAAGGGCCTAGCGTGTGCAAAATTGCAAGAACAAGGGCCTAGCGTGTGCAAAATTGCAAGAACAAGGGCCCAGCGTGTGCAAAATTGCAAGAACAATGGCCTAGCGTGTGCAAAATAGCAAGAACAAGGGCCTAGCGTGTGCAAAATAGCAAGAACAAGGGCCTAGCGTGTGCAAAATTGCAGGCAACAAGCAAGGCCTAGCGTGTGCAAAATAGCAAAAACAAGGGCCTAGCGTGTGCAAAATTGCAAGAACAAGGGCCTAGCGTGTGCAAAATAGCAAGAACAAGGGCCTAGCATGTGCAAAATTGCAAGAACAAGGGCCTAGCGTGTGCAAAATTGCAAGAACAAGGGCCTAGCGTGTGCAAAATTGCAAGAACAAGGGCCTAGCATGTGCAAAATTGCAAGAACAAGAGCCTAGCTTGTGCAAAATTGCAAGGGCCTAGCGTGTGCAAAATTGAAACAAAAAGGGCCTAGCGTGTGCAAAATTGCAAAAACAAGGGCCTAGCGTGTGCAAAATTGCAAGAACAAGGGCCTAGCGTGTGCAAAATTGCAAGAACAAGGGCCTAGCGTGTGCAAAATTGCAAGAACAAGGGCCTAGCGTGTGCAAAATTGCAAGAACAAGGGCCTAGCGTGTGCAAAATAGCAAGAACAAGGGCCTAGCGTGTGCAAAATTTGCAAGAACAAGGGCCTAGCGTGTGCAAAATTAGCAAAAACAAGGGCCTAGCGTGTGCAAAATTGCAAGAACAAGGGCCTAGCGTGTGCAAAATAGCAAGAACAAGGGCCTAGCGTGTGCAAAATAGCAAGAACAAGGGCCTAGCGTGTGCAAAATTGCAAGAAAAAGGGCCTACGTGTGCAAAATTGCAAGAACAAGGGCCTAGCGTGTAAAAATTGCAAGAACAAGGGCCTAGCGTGTGCAAAATTGCAAGAACAAGGGCCTAGCTTGTGCAAAATAGCAAGAACAAGGGCCTAGCGTGTGCAAAATTGCAAGAAAAGGGCCTAGCGTGTGCAAAATTGCAAGAACAAGGGCCTAGCGTGTGCAAAATTGCAAGAACAAGGGCCTAGCGTGTAAAAATTGCAAGAACAAGGGCCTAGCGTGTGCAAAATTGCAAGAACAAGGGCCTAGCGTGTGCAAATTTGCAGGAACAAGGGCCTAGCGTGTGCAAAATAGCAAAAACAAGGGCCTAGCGTGTGCAAAATTGCAAGAACAAGGGCCTAGCGTGTGCAAAATAGCAAGAACAAGGGCCTAGCGTGTGCAAAATAGCAAGAACAAGGGCCTAGCGTGTGCAAAATTGCAAGAACAAGTGCCTAGCGTGTGCAAACTTGCAAGAACAAGGGCCTAGCTTGTGCAAAATAGCAAGAACAAGGGCCTAGCGTGTGCAAAATTGAAAGAAAAGGGCCTAGCGTGTGCAAAATTGCAAGAACAAGGGCCTAGCAAGTGCAAAATTGCAAGAACAAGGGCCTAGCGTGTGCAAAATTGCAAGAACAAGGGCCTAGCTTGTGCAAAATAGCAAGAACAAGGGCCTAGCGTGTGCAAAATTGTAGAAAAAGGGCCTAGCGTGTGCAAAATTGCAAGAACAAGGGCCTAGCGTGTGCAAAATTGCAAGAACAAGGGCCTAGCGTGTGCAAAATTGCAAGAACAAGGGCCTAGCGTGTGCAAAATTGCAAGAACAAGGGCCCAGCGTGTGCAAAATTGCAAGAACAATGGCCTAGCGTGTGCAAAATAGCAAGAACAAGGGCCTAGCGTGTGCAAAATAGCAAGAACAAGGGCCTAGCGTGTGCAAAATTTGCAGGAACAAGGGCCTAGCGTGTGCAAAATAGCAAAAACAAGGGCCTAGCGTGTGCAAAATTGCAAGAACAAGGGCCTAGCGTGTGCAAAATAGCAAGAACAAGGGCCTAGCATGTGCAAAATTGCAAGAACAAGGGCCTAGCGTGTGCAAAATTGCAAGAACAAGGGCCTAGCGTGTGCAAAATTGCAAGAACAAGGGCCTAGCGTGCGCAAAATTGCAAGAACAAGAGCCTAGCGTGTGCAAAATTGCCAAGGGCCTAGCGTGTGCAAAATTGAAACAAAAAGGGCCTAGCGTGTGCAAAATTGCAAAAACAAGGGCCTAGCAAGTGCAAATTGCAAGAACAAGGGCCTAGCGAGTGCAAAATTGCAAGAACAAGGACCTACGTGTGCAAAATTGCAAGAACAAGGGCCTAGCGTGTGCAAAATTGCAAGAACAAGGGCCTAGCTTGTGCAAAATAGCAAGAACAAGGGCCTAGCGTGTGCAAATTTGCAGGAACAAGGGCCTAGCGTGTGCAAAATAGCAAAAAACAAGGGCCCAGCGTGTGCAAATTTCAAGAACAAGGGCCTAGCGTGTGCAAAATAGCAAGAACAAGGGCCTAGCGTGTGCAAAATAGCAAGAACAAGGGCCTAGCGTGTGCAAAATTGCAAGAAAAGTGCCTACGTGTGCAAAATTGCAAGAACAAGGGCCTAGCGTGTAAAAATTGCAAGAACAAGGGCCTAGCGTGTGCAAAATTGCAAGAACATGGGCCTAGCTTGTGCAAAATAGCAAGAACAAGGGCCTAGCGTGTGCAAAATTGTAAGAAAAAGGGCCTAGCGTGTGCAAAATTGCAAGAACAAGGGCCTACCGTGTGCAAAATTGCAAGAACAAGGGCCTAGCGTGTAAAAATTGCAAGAACAAGGGCCTAGCGTGTGCAAAATTGCAAGAACAAGGGCCCAGCGTGTGCAAATTTGCAGGAACAAGGGCCTAGCGTGTGCAAAATAGCAAAAACAAGGGCCCAGCGTGTGCAAAATTTCAAGAACAAGGGCCTAGCGTGTGCAAAATAGCAAGAACAAGGGCCTAGCGTGTGCAAAATAGCAAGAACAAGGGCCTAGCGTGTGCAAAATTGCAAGAAAAAGTGCCTACGGTGTGCAAAATTGCAAGAACAAGGGCCTAGCGTGTGCAAAATTGCAAGAACAAGGGCCTAGCGTGTGCAAAATTGCAAGAACAAGGGCCCAGCATGTGCAAAATTTCAAGAACAAGGGCCTAGCGTGTGCAAAATAGCAAGAACAAGGGCCTAGCGTGGGCAAAATAGCAAGAACAAGGGCCTAGCGTGTGCAAATTGCAGGAACAAGGGCTTAGCGTGTGCAAAATAGCAAAAAACAAGGGCCTAGCGTGTGCAAAATTGCAAGAACAAGGGCCTAGCGTGTGCAAAATAGCAAGAACAAGGGCCTAGCGTGTGCAAAATTGCAAGAACAAGGGCCTAGCGTGTGCAAAATTGCAAGAACATGGGCCTAGCTTGTGCAAAATAGCAAGAACAAGGGCCTAGCGTGTGCAAAATTGTAAGAAAAAGGGCCTAGCGTGTGCAAAATTGCAAGAACAAGGGCCTAGCGTGTGCAAAATTGCAAGAACAAGGGCCTAGCGTGTAAAAATTGCAAGAACAAGGGCCTAGCGTGTGCAAAATTGCAAGAACAAGGGCCCAGCGTGTGCAAATTTGCAGGAACAAGGGCCTAGCGTGTGCAAAATAGCAAAAACAAGGGCCCAGCGTGTGCAAAATTTCAAGAACAAGGGCCTAGCGTGTGCAAAATAGCAAGAACAAGGGCCTAGCGTGTGCAAAATAGCAAGAACAAGGGCCTAGCGTGTGCAAAATTGCAAGAAAAAGTGCCTACGGTGTGCAAAATTGCAAGAACAAGGGCCTAGCGTGTGCAAAATTGCAAGAACAAGGCCTAGCGTGTGCAAAATTGCAAGAACAAGGGCCCAGCATGTGCAAAATTTCAAGAACAAGGGCCTAGCGTGTGCAAAATAGCAAGAACAAGGCCTAGCGTGGGCAAAATAGCAAGAACAAGGGCCTAGCGTGTGCAAAATTGCAGGAACAAGGGCTAGCGTGTGCAAAATAGCAAAAACAAGGGCCTAGCGTGTGCAAAATTGCAAGAACAAGGGCCTAGCGTGTGCAAAATAGCAAGAACAAGGGCCTAGCGTGTGCAAAATTGCAAGAACAAGGGCCTAGCGTGTGCAAAATTGCAAGAACAAGGGCCCAGCGTGTGCAAAATTTCAAGAACAATGGCCTAGCGTGTGCAAAATAGCAAGAACAAGGGCCTAGCGTGTAAAAATTGCAAGAACAAGGGCCTAGCGTGTGCAAAATTGCAAGAACATGGGCCTAGCTTGTGCAAAATAGCAAGAACAAGGGCCTAGCGTGTGCAAAATTGTAAGAAAAAGGGCCTAGCGTGTGCAAAATTGCAAGAACAAGGGCCTACCGTGTGCAAAATTGCAAGAACAAGGGCCTAGCGTGCGCAAAATTGCAAGAACAAGGGCCTACTGTGTGCAAAATTGCAAGAACAAGGGCCTAGCATGTGCAAAATTGCAAGAACAAGGGCCTAGCGTGTGCAAACTTGCAAGAACAAGGGCCTAGCTTGTGCAAAATAGCAAGAACAAGGGCCTAGCGTGTGCAAAATTGAAACAAAAAGGGCCTAGCGTGTGCAAAATTGCAAAAACAAGGGCCTAGCAAGTGCAAAATTGCAAGAACAAGGGCCTAGCGTGTGCAAAATTGCAAGAACAAGGGCCTAGCGTGTGCAAAATTGCAAGAACATGGGCCTAGCTTGTGCAAAATAGCAAGAACAAGGGCCTAGCGTGTGCAAAATTGTAAGAAAAAGGGCCTAGCGTGTGCAAAATTGCAAGAACAAGGGCCTACCGTGTGCAAAATTGCAAGAACAAGGGCCTAGCGTGTGCAAAATTGCAAGAACAAGGGCCTAGCGTGTGCAAAATTGCAAGAACAAGGGCCCAGCGTGTGCAAAATTTCAAGAACAATGGCCTAGCGTGTGCAAAATAGCAAGAACAAGGGCCTAGCGTGGGCAAAATAGCAAGAACAAGGGCCTAGCGTGTGCAAAATTGCAGGAACAAGGACATACCGTGTGCAAAATTGCAAGAACAAGGGCCTACTGTGTGCAAAATTGCAAGAACAAGGGCCTAGCTGTGCAAAATTGCAAGAACAGGGCCTAGCGTGTGCAAACTTGCAGAAAATGGGCCTAGCTTGTGCAAAATTGCAAGAACAAGGGCCTAGCGTGTGCAAAATTGCAACAAAAGGGCCTAGCGTGTGCAAAATTGCAAAAACAAGGGCCTAGCAAGTGCAAAATTGCAAGAACAAGGGCCTAGCGTGTGCAAAATTGCAAGAACATGGGCCTAGCTTGTGCAAAATAGCAAGAACAAGGGCCTAGCGTGTGCAAAATTGTAGAAAAAAAGGGCCTAGCGTGTTGCAAAATTGCAAGAACAGGGCCTACCTGTGCAAAATTGCAAGAACAAGGGCCTAGCGTGTAAAATTGCAAGACAAAGGGCCTAGCGTGTGCAAAATTGCAAGAACAAGGGCCCAGCGTGTGCAAAATTGCAAGAACAAGGGC
>CANJKZ010001083.1:0-23252 GCA_947471745.1 Closterium sp. Naga37s-1 | reverse complement strand
AATTGTTAGAGATTAAGGACGGAGTCTATGAAGATTAGGGGCTGAAATATCTCAAAATCGTTCAACTACAATTCTGGACAGAAAGTCGTCGTCGTCACAAGAAACGTCGTCGACGAAAGGTCCACTGTTAGAATTCTTCACTAAACTCGAGTATGTTGTAGCCCTTGACCGTGGCTATCTTTCCCAATTTGAATAGTATCAGAATATGGAGTATAACTCGAGTTATGAACTTCGGCGCCACTAGGGGGTATGCTGCCATAGAAAACGTAACTCAATCACAATGATCTCACAAGTTCACACAAGAAAGTTAGAGTAGCAATAGAACCAGGTAGAGGGATGAGGAGGACGAGAGGGAAGGTCCCAAGAGAGTCCCCAACCAAGGAAACCCCATGCCATACAATTCCCTTCCCCATAGGCACCCAACTTTGACCTTTGTCACTATCCCAACCTCCACAATCCACCTCAACCCAACTTGGCCACACTTGCCAACCTGGTTTGGTTTCTCCCAACCATTTGGCAGCAACTACAGTAGAAAAGACGATTTCCCAACCCCCAAAAGTCTGTACCCCATATTGAGTCAACCCCACAACTTCCCATAGTCACCACAACCAAATATCAAAAGCATACGAACTCCAACGTTCGTAACTTTCTTGTTCGTGCTCCGATTGAAGCGATACTTGGTTCCTCGGAAAGCTCTTGAGCAGAGGAGTCACTTCAGATATCTGCTCAAGCCAATAACATTCAAACACACACACACTGAAAAACCAAACCGCACAAAACACAAATTCTTGCACACACTCACAACACGCATGCACGCACGAACATATGATGGGAGGCAGACAGACGTGAATGCGAATTGTAGCATCACTCAACAAAACTCCCCCTCTGGCTGCCAACCATCATCCCACATGCCATAGCTCAAGCATGCATCTCTCAATGCACACTCATCCCAGCAAGCTTCATGCCCTTTCCAATGCTCAGATTCAGCAGGCGCTTGGTGAGAATGTCAGCCGCCTGCTGATGGGTCTTCACAATCTCCAGCCGCACCTCCTTGTCCAGGAGCCTCCTCACCCAATGCCACTTAGGCCTGATGTGCTTTCGTCAGCCCCATGAAGGCAAGCATTCTTAGCAGCTTCACAGCCGACTCGGTTCACAGAAATCACAGTTGGATCCTTTTTGGCACACTGTCAGATCTCCTCCAACAAACGCCTCAGCCAACACCACCTCCTTTGACCCATGATGCAGAGCCATGTATACTCTGTCTCACACGAGGACTGCCCCACCTCGTTCTGCTTCTTGCTGCGCCAGCCTCACTGCACCACCTCAAACAGGCACACATAGCCTCCAATGCTGGTGCCATCCGCCTTCACAGAGTTGAAGCTAGCGTCGGTGTAGCAGGTCAGGAGCATCTCCCCTTGCCCAATCAGCTGCACCCCTCTGCAGCCTCTGTCGCACAGCACTGTACTCCAAGCCCACTAATGCTGTAGCGCTCACATAGCGGACCAACCTCTTGGCCGCTTCCCACTGCTCATGACTGGGGCGTGAAACACACTTGCAAGCCTGGATGTAGCAAAGGCAATGTCAGGCCGCGTGTGGTTAGCCGCATAATTGAGTGCCCCCACCATGGAATGAAACAGCTTCCTGTCACTCTCACCCACCACCTCCTCTTCAGCACAGGGCTCCACAGTGAACCCCGAGGCAGTGGGGTGGCTGGCTTTCCTCCATCTTGCAGCCCATACTTCTCAGCCAGCCCTCACAATACTTTCTCTGGTGCACCTCAACACTCCCTTGTCAAGGTCCCTCTCTCCACATGCATGCCCAAATAGTACTTCACATCTCCCATCTTGGAGCACTTAAACTGCATCTCCAGCATCTCCTCCACATGCTCAATCATTGCAGACGACTCAGAGAAGAGCAGGATGTCATCCACATACACCAGGAGCATGAGAAACTGCTCCTTCTCCTGCAGCAGGAACAAGCTGTGATCACACTCACTCTTCTTGAAACCCCCAGCCAGCAGAGTCTCCTCTAACTTGTGGTACCATGCACGAGGAGCCTGCTTCAGGCCATAGATGGCCTTCTTCAGCCTGCACACCCTGCCGCTCCCATCATCCAAACCCTCAGGCTGTAACATGTACAGCTCCTCCAGAATGATCCCATTGAGGAAGGCGGTGGTGGTGATGTCCATCTGCTTCACCCGCCATCCACGGTATGCTGCCATTGCCAATGACACCCGAAGTGTTGTGCCTTTCCCCACAGGAGCATAGAGCTCGTTGAAGTCCTTTCCCTTTGTCTGCTGAAACCCCTTAGCCACAAGCCTTGACTTGTAGCGGGTCAGCGCCCATCAGGTCCGTACTTGTACCTGAAAATCAGCTTGGAAGAAATGGCCTTCTTCCCAGGTGGCAGCTCACACAGCTCCCACGTCTCATTCTCTAGCAGAGAATCATACTCCTCCTTCACACTCTGCTTCCACTTTTCAGCATCGGGCCGCTCAATGCCTCAGCTAGCGTCTTGGGCTCAGGGACGGCTGCCCAGTAGCAGTGTGCTATCTCATCCTCATCACACTGCTCAGCCACACTCCCAGCCCTTACCACCTTTGGCTTGCCACGGCTTGCATAGGTCAGCCTGTTAGGAGGGCGCACATCCCTCCTAGGACGGTCAGCCGTACGTCCGGCACCTTGTGGAGCACTTCCTCCTCCTGCTGCTGCGGCTGCTGCTGCTGTTGCTGCTGCTGCTGCTCCTCCACCTCAGGTTCTCCCCCATCCTCTGTCACCCCAGAGATCTCATTCTCAGAGACAGAAACCTCCACTTGCCTTGAAGGCCGCTGCACCTCATCGGCCTCGACAATTAGCGGTGTCGTTGGAAGCTTCTGCTGCTGCTGCTGCTTCCACTCCTTGTAGTACAAGGACTCAAGGAACTTCACATCCCTTGACCCGGTCAGCTGCTGGCTGGTCAAAGTCCAAATCAGCCAGCCTTGTGATCCTTAGCAAGCCCCAAGTGCACACCCCATCTCCCAGAAGCTTCCAGTTTTCCCCTCTTCTCCTTAGGCACATGAAACACCACCATGCACCAAAGGCTCTCAGCATGTTCACAGCTGGTGCAATCCCATACCACTTGGTGTAGGGGGACCCACTGCTTGTCCCCCACAGTTGCCAGCACCCTGTTCTTCACAACAACGACCTGCCGCAGTGCTGTCACCCAAAACGGATCCGGCAGCCCTGCACGCCCAAGGAGAGTGCGAGCACCTTCCTGCAGGGTCCGGTTGAACCGCTCAGCCACGCCATTCTGCTGAGGGTTGTAAGGCACTGTGAGCTGATGCTGGATCCCTTCCGCTTCAGCTCCTTCTCAAAATCAGCGCCGATGAACTCTCCTCCGTTGTCAGTGCGGATCACCTTCACCTTGTGTCCGCTTTCCCTTTGTGCTCTCGGCATCCACTCCTTAAGAACAGCCGCTGCCACCTCCCCTTAGTCTTGAGAGGGTACACCCACACCGCACGCGTGTGGTCGTCCACAATCGTCAAGAAGTAGCGGCTGCCCGAGAGAGAAAGGGCCCTCGTGGGGCCCACCACATCCATGTGCACTAGTGCAGAGTGGTGCCTTGGCTGGTCCTGTGCTGCTGCTGAAGGGAAACTTTCGTGAATTGGGTCTCAAGGCAGGTAGGGCAGCTCCCAATCTCCTTTGCTCCCCCCTTCACCTCCAGCCCCTTCAAGCACCCATCCTTTACCAACTTTCTGCAGCATAGGAATGTTTCACATGGCACAGCCTCTCATGCCACGCTCCCAATCAGCCTCACCACTCCCAGATGAAGCCTTTGCCATGCAGCTGTCGCATCCACACCAGCAAGCACCTCACCATGTGGGTGTTGTGGCTGCTGCACCTTCTTGACTGCATCCAGGCCCCAGCAGTTGGTGCAGTCTCCTCTCCTCCCGCAGTTGCTTTAGCCGCTGCCGCTGGCCTTTGCCGTTGCTGGTGGTTTCCCCTTCACAAGGGATGATGTGCAGCTGCCACAAGTCCTTGATGCAGCTGCTCTTCTCCTCCAAGTTCCACAGCAGCAACTTCCCAAGCTTTGCACGGCAGCTGGTTGGGCCGAAGGTAACTTCAGCCTTGCTCTTCTGCAGCCGGCGCACAGAAAGAAGGTTAGCGGACAAACCTTCAACCAACAGCACATTCCCAAGCCCCACAAGCTCTCCATTGGCTCCCATCACCTTGCATTCCCAACACCAATCACAGGGAGCAAAGCACCTGAAGCGGCAGCCACAAAATTGATCTTCCCAGGAGGTTTTACCTCATCAAGCAAATCTGCCCGTGGGGTCATATGACTCGTGCAAACCTGAATCGATCACCCAGTGAGTGAGGGGGTGCATCACAACCTTCCCAACTGAACCCACATCACCCCCACTCCCTTGCACATCCTCAACCATGAGGAACATCCCAGGGTCGGCTTTACCTTGTGCACCATCACCTTGTGCACCTGAACCTTGCACAGCGCCACCGGCGTGCACGTTCACCACTTGGCGGCTTCATGCCTGGAGGGGCCCATCCCTCAGGCCGGCTGAAACACTTGAACCACGGGTGTCCAGCCTTCTTGCAGTACCAGCACGCACCCTCCATTCGGGTGCTCCCCCTGCCACCAGAGCTCCCATGCCCCTCATTGTAGTCACCTCGGCCTCTCCCTCTGCCAAAGCCTCTCCCACGGCCTCGGCCTCGTCCCTCCCCCTCTTCCTCTGCTGCCTCCTGCAGCTCCATACCCCTCAGCAGTTTTGTTGGCAGCACCACCTCCCGTGTGGCATCTGCGGAAGTCCTCCTGCAGAATCTGCTGCCGTAGCCACTCAGGCGTCCATTTGTCCTGCTGAACGTTGAGGGTGGGGATGAGGTTTGTCCCACGAGTTGTCGAGCACCGAGATGATTTTGGTGCACTGTTGCATCTGCGACACTTCGCTGCCCGCCGCTGCCATCCTCGCATAGGTGTCCTTGATCTTGTCAAGGACCGGTTTCACATCATCTCCCGGTTTCATGGAGAGGGCAGCCAACTCCTTCTCCAACACAATCACCATCGGCAGCGTGTTGGGCTGAATCACGTCGCGTAGCAGCTTCCATGCCTTCGGTCCGGAATCATCCAACTCCACCAAATCCTTGATGTGCTGGAACATGTCCGTTATTGACCGATTGGAGGATGAGGTCGTACAGCACCGCGCTCTTCTCATCCACCGATCGCGGGCATCTCCTTCCCCCGGCATCTTCTCCTCTCCCATTGCAATTTTCAGCAGCTTGTAGCGCTTGAAGGCGCTCCGCATCCGCCCGCGTCCATTCCTCATAGTTGGAGCCATCCAAAGCTTCAATCTTGGATGGTGGCGGCTCACTCCTCTTCTCAGCTGCATCTCCACTCCCTTGATTCATCTCCTCTGCTCCCAATCAGAGGTTTCAGCTCCCCCTTTTGCTGGTCACAATGTAGATCCACACAATCTTCACAAGTGTCAGCGCCAACGAAATTTCGGCAGAGTTTCCCCTTAGCGGAAGTCACATCCAACCTCCAGAACTCCACTTAGGCACGCCCACAGGCCATGGTGGGTCTAGGAGGGTCTTCACACTTCAGTAGACTCCCCACAAGGTCCTTAATCAGCTCTGATACCACTTGTTAGAGATTAAGGACGGAGTCTATGAAGATTAGGGGCTGAAATATCTCAAAATCGTCAACTACAATTCTGGACAGAAAGTCGTCGTCACAAGAAACGTCCGTCGACGAAAGGTCCACTGTTAGAATTCTTTCAAACCTCGAGTATGTTGTAGCCCTTGACCGTGGCTATCTTTCCCAATTTGAATAGTATCAGAATATGGAGTATAACTCGAGTTATGACTTCGGCGCACTAGGGGGTATGCTGCCATAGAAAACGTAACTCAATCACAATGATCTCACAAGTTCACACAAGAAAGTTAGAGTAGCAATAGAACCAGGTAGGAGGGATGAGGAGGACGAGAGGGAAGGTCCCAGAGAGTCCCCAACCAAAGGAAACCCCATGCCATACAATTCCCTTCCCCATAGGCAACCCAACTTTGACCTTTGTCACTATCCAACCTCCACAATCCACCTCAACCCAACTTGGCCACACTTGCCAACCTGGTTTGGTTTCTCCTAACCATTTGGCAGCAACTACAGTAGAAAAGACGAATTTCCCAACCCCCAAAAGTCTGTACCCCATATTGAGTCAACCCCACAACTTCCCATAGTCACCACAACCAAATATCAAAAGCATACGAACTCCAACGTTCGTAACTTTCTTGTTCGTGCTCCGATTGAAGCGATACTTGGTTCCTCGGAAAGCTCTTGAGCAGAGGAGTCACTTCAGATATCTGCTCAAGCCAAATAACATTCACACACACACTCAGAAAAACCAAACCGCACAAAACACAAATTCTTGCACACACTCACAACACGCATGCAACGCACGAACATATGATGGGAGGCAGACAGACGTGAATGCGAATGGTAGCATCACTCAACAAAAATAGCAAGAACAAGGGCCTAGCCTGTGCAAAATAGCAAGAACAAGGGCCTAGCGTGTGCAAAATTGCAAAGACAAGGGCCTAGCGTGTGCAAAATTGCAAGAACAAGGGCCTAGCGTGTGCAAAATTGCAAGAACAAGGGCCTAGCGTGTGCAAAATTGCAAGAACAAGGGCCCAGCGTGTGCAAAATTTCAAGAACAAGGGCCTAGCGTGTGCAAAATAGCAAGAACAAGGGCCTAGCGTGTGCAAAATTGCAAGAACAAGGGCCTACCGTGTGCAAAATTGCAAGAACAAGGGCCTAGCATGTGCACAATTCAAGAACAAGGGCCTAGCGTGTGCAAAATTGCAAGAACAAGGGCCCAGCAGTGTGCAAAATTTCAAGAACAAGGGCCTAGCGTGTGCAAAATAGCAAGAACAAGGGCCTAGCGTGGGCAAAATAGCAAGAACAAGGGCCTAGCGTGTGCAAATTTGCAGGAACAAGGGCCTAGCGTGTGCAAAATAGCAAAAACAAGGGCCTAGCGTGTGCAAAATTGCAAGAACAAGGGCTAGCGTGTGCAAAATAGCAAGAACAAGGGCCTAGCATGTGGCAAAATTGCAAGAACAAGGGCCTAGCGTGTGCACAAATTGCAAGAACAAGGGCCTAGCGTGTGCGAAAATTGCAAGAACAAGGCCTAGCTGCCGCAAAATTGCAAGACACAAGAGGCATAGCGTGTGCAAAATTGCAAGAACAGGGACCAGCTGTGTGCAAAATTTCAAGAACAAGGGCCTAGCGTGTGCAAAATAGCAAGAACAAGGGCCTAGCGTGTGCAAAATTGCAAGACAAGGGCCTACCGTGTGCAAAATTGCAAGAACAAGGGCCCTAGCGTGTGCAAATTGCAAGAACAAGGGCCTAGCGTGTGCAAAATTGCAAGAACAAGGGCCCAGTGTGTGCAAAATTTCAAGAACAAGGGCCCTAGCGTGTGCAAAATAGCAAGAACAAGGGCCTAGCGTGGGCAAAATAGCAAGAACAAGGGCCTAGCGTGTGCAAAATTTGCAGGAACAAGGGCCTAGCGTGTGCAAAATAGCAAAAACAAGGGCCTAGCGTGTGCAAAATTGCAAGAACAAGGGCCTAGCGTGTGCAAAATAGCAAGAACAAGGGGCCTAGCATGTGCAAAATTGCAAGAACAAGGGCCTAGCGTGTGCAAAATTGCAAGACAAGGGCCTACCGTGTGCAAAATTGCAAGAACAAGGGCCTAGCATGTGCACAATTGCAAGAACAAGGGCCTAGCGTGTGCAAAATTGCAAGAACAAGGGCCCAGCGTGTGCAAAATTTCAAGAACAAGGGCCTAGCGTGTGCAAAATAGCAAGAACAAGGGCCTAGCGGTGGGCAAAATAGCAAGAACAAGGGCCTAGCGTGTGCAAATTTGCAGGAAACAAGGGCCTAGCGTGTGCAAAATAGCAAAAACAAGGGCCTAGCGTGTGCAAAATGCAAGAACAAGGGCCTAGCGTGTGCAAAATAGCAAAAACAAGGGCCTAGCATGTGCAAAATTGCAAGAACAAGGGGCCTAGCGTGTGCAAATTGCAAGAACAAGGGCTAGCGTGTGCAAAATTGCAAGAAAGACAAGGGCCTAGCGTGCGCAAAATTGCAAGAACAAGGGCCCAGCGTGTGCAAAATTTCAAGAACAAGGGCCTAGCGTGTGCCAAAATAGCAAGAACAGGGCCTAGCGTGTGCAAAATTGCAAGAACAAGGGCCTACCGTGTGCAAAATTGCAAGAACAAGGGCCTAGCGTGTGCAAAATTGCAAGAACAAGGGCCTAGCGTGTGCAAAATTGCAAGAACAAGGGCCCAGTGTGTGCAAAATTTCAAGAACAAGGGCCTAGCGTGTGCAAAATAGCAAGAACAAGGGCCTAGCGTGGGCAAAATAGCAAGAACAAGGGCCTAGCGTGTGCAAATTTGCAGGAACAAGGGCCTAGCGTGTGCAAAATAGCAAAAACAAGGGCCTAGCGTGTGCAAAATTGCAAGAACAAGGGCCTAGCGTGTGCAAAATAGCAAGAACAAGGGCCTAGCATGTGCAAAATTGCAAGAACAAGGGCCTAGCGTGTGCAAAATTGCAAGAACAAGGGCCTAGCGTGTGCAAAATTGCAAGAACAAGGGCCTAGCGTGCGCAAAATTGCAAGAACAAGAGCCTAGCTTGTGCAAAATTGCCAAGGGCCTAGCGTGTGCAAAATTGAAACAAAAAGGGCCTAGCGTGTGCAAAATTGCAAAAACAAGGGCCTAGCAAGTGCAAAATTGCAAGAACAAGGGCCTAGCGAGTGCAAAATTGCAAGAACAAGGACCTAGCGTGTGCAAAATTGCAAGAACAAGGGCCTAGCGTGTGCAAAATTGCAAGAACAAGGGCCTAGCGTGTGCAAAATTGCAAGAACAAGGGCCTAGCGTGTGCAAAATTGCAAGAACAAGGGCCCAGCGTGTGCAAAATTTCAAGAACAAGGGCCTAGCGTGTGCAAAATAGCAAGAACAAGGGCCTAGCGTGGGCAAATTAGCAAGAACAAGGGCCTAGCATGTGCAAAATTGCAAGAACAAGGGCCTAGCGTGTGCAAAATTGCAAGAACAAGGGCCTACCGTGTGCAAAATTGCAAGAACAAGGGCCTAGCATGTGCACAATTGCAAGAACAAGGGCCTAGCGTGTGCAAAATTGCAAGAACAAGGGCCCAGCGTGTGCAAAATTTCAAGAACAAGGGCCTAGCGTGTGCAAAATAGCAAGAACAAGGGCCTAGCGTGGGCAAAATAGCAAGAACAAGGGCCTAGCGTGTGCAAATTTGCAGGAACAAGGGCCTAGCGTGTGCAAAATAGCAAAAACAAGGGCCTAGCGTGTGCAAAATTGCAAGAACAAGGGCCTAGCGTGTGCAAAATAGCAAGAACAAGGGCCTAGCATGTGCAAAATTGCAAGAACAAGGGCCTAGCGTGTGCAAAATTGCAAGAACAAGGGCCTAGCGTGTGCAAAATTGCAAGAACAAGGGCCTAGCGTGCGCAAAATTGCAAGAACAAGAGCCTAGCGTGTGCAAAATTGCAAGAACAAGGGCCCAGCGTGTGCAAAATTTCAAGAACAAGGGCCTAGCGTGTGCAAAATAGCAAGAACAAGGGCCTAGCGTGTGCAAAATTGCAAGAACAAGGGCCTACCGTGTGCAAAATTGCAAGAACAAGGGCCTAGCGTGTGCAAAAATTGCAAGAACAAGGGCCTAGCGTGTGCAAAATTGCAAGAACAAGGGCCCAGTGTGTGCAAAATTTCAAGAACAAGGGCCTAGCGTGTGCAAAATAGCAAGAACAAGGGCCTAGCGTGGGCAAAATAGCAAGAACAAGGGCCTAGCGTGTGCAAATTTGCAGGAACAAGGGCCTAGCGTGTGCAAAATAGCAAAAACAAGGGCCTAGCGTGTGCAAAATTGCAAGAACAAGGGCCTAGCGTGTGCAAAATAGCAAGAACAAGGGCCTAGCATGTGCAAAATTGCAAGAACAAGGGCCTAGCGTGTGCAAAATTGCAAGAACAAGGGCCTAGCGTGCGCAAAATTGCAAGAACAAGAGCCTAGCTTGTGCAAAATTGCCAAGGGCCTAGCGTGTGCAAAATTGAAACAAAAAGGGCCTAGCGTGTGCAAAATTGCAAAAACAAGGGCCTAGCAAGTGCAAAATTGCAAGAACAAGGGCCTAGCGAGTGCAAAATTGCAAGAACAAGGACCTAGCGTGTGCAAAATTGCAAGAACAAGGGCCTAGCGTGTGCAAAATTGCAAGAACAAGGGCCTAGCGTGTGCAAAATTGCAAGAACAAGGGCCTAGCGTGTGCAAAATTGCAAGAACAAGGGCCTAGCGTGCGCAAAATTGCAAGAACAAGAGCCTAGCTTGTGCAAAATTGCCAAGGGCCTAGCGTGTGCAAAATTGAAACAAAAAGGGCCTAGCGTGTGCAAAATTGCAAAAACAAGGGCCTAGCAAGTGCAAAATTGCAAGAACAAGGGCCTAGCGAGTGCAAAATTGCAAGAACAAGGACCTAGCGTGTGCAAAATTGCAAGAACAAGGGCCTAGCGTGTGCAAAATTGCAAGAACAAGGGCCTAGCGTGTGCAAAATTGCAAGAACAAGGGCCTAGCGTGTGCAAAATTGCAAGAACAAGGGCCCAGCGTGTGCAAAATTTCAAGAACAAGGGCCTAGCGTGTGCAAAATAGCAAGAACAAGGGCCTAGCGTGGGCAAAATAGCAAGAACAAGGGCCTAGCATGTGCAAATTTGCAGGAACAAGGGCCTAGCGTGTGCAAAATAGCAAAAACAAGGGCCTAGCGTGTGCAAAATTGCAAGAACAAGGGCCTAGCGTGTGCAAAATAGCAAGAACAAGGGCCTAGCATGTGCAAAATTTCAAGAACAAGGGCCTAGCGTGTGCAAAATTTCAAGAACAAGGGCCTAGCGTGTGCAAAATTGCAAGAACAAGGGCCCAGCGTGTGCAAAAGTTCAAGAACAAGGGCCTAGCGTGTGCAAATTAGCAAGAACAAGGGCCTAGCGTGTGCAAAATTGCAAGAACAAGGACCTAGCGTGTGCAAAATTGCAAGAACAAGGGCCTAGTGAGTACAAAATTGCAAGAACAAGGGCCTAGCGAGTGCAAAATTGCAAGAACAAGGGCCTAGCGAGTGCAAAATTGCAAGAACAAGGACCTAGCGTGTACAAAATTGCAAGAACAAGGGCCTAGCGTGTGCAAAATTGCAAGAACAAGGGCCTAGCGTGTGCAAAATTGCAAGAACAAGGGCCTAGCGTGTGCAAAATTGCAAGAACAAGGGCCCAGCGTGTGCAAAATAGCAAGAACAAGGGCCTAGCCTGTGCAAAATAGCAAGAACAAGGGCCTAGCGTGTGCAAAATTGCAAAGACAAGGGCCTAGCGTGTGCAAAATTGCAAGAACAAGGGCCTAGCGTGTGCAAAATTGCAAGAACAAGGGCCTAGCGTGTGCAAAATTGCAAGAACAAGGGCCCAGCGTGTGCAAAATTTCAAGAACAAGGGCCTAGCGTGTGCAAAATAGCAAGAACAAGGGCCTAGCGTGTGCAAAATTGCAAGAACAAGGGCCTACCGTGTGCAAAATTGCAAGAACAAGGGCCTAGCGTGTGCAAAATTGCAAGAACAAGGGCCTAGCGTATGCAAAAATGCAAGAACAAGGGCCCAGTGTGTGCAAAATTTCAAGAACAAGGGCCTAGCGTGTGCAAAATAGCAAGAACAAGGGCCTAGCGTGGGCAAAATAGCAAGAACAAGGGCCTAGCGTGTGCAAATTTGCAGGAACAAGGGCCTAGCGTGTGCAAAATAGCAAAAACAAGGGCCTAGCGTGTGCAAAATTGCAAGAACAAGGGCCTAGCGTGTGCAAAATAGCAAGAACAAGGGCCTAGCATGTGCAAAATTGCAAGAACAAGGGCCTAGCGTGTGCAAAATTGCAAGAACAAGGGCCTAGCGTGTGCAAAATTGCAAGAACAAGGGCCTAGCGTGCGCAAAATTGCAAGAACAAGAGCCTAGCTTGTGCAAAATTGCCAAGGGCCTAGCGTGTGCAAAATTGAAACAAAAAGGGCCTAGCGTGTGCAAAATTGCAAAAACAAGGGCCTAGCAAGTGCAAAATTGCAAGAACAAGGGCCTAGCGAGTGCAAAATTGCAAGAACAAGGACCTAACGTGTGAAAAATTGCAAGAACAAGGGCCTAGCGTGTGCAAAATTGCAAGAACAAGGGCCTAGCGTGTGCAAAATTGCAAGAACAAGGGCCTAGCGTGTGCAAAATTGCAAGAACAAGGGCCCAGCGTGTGCAAAATTTCAAGAACAAGGGCCTAGCGTGTGCAAAATAGCAAGAACAAGGGCCTAGCGTGTGCAAAATTGCAAGAACAAGGGCCTACCGTGTGCAAAATTGCAAGAACAAGGGCCTAGCGTGTGCAAAATTGCAAGAACAAGGGCCTAGCGTGTGCAAAATTGCAAGAACAAGGGCCCAGCGTGTGCAAAATTTCAAGAACAAGGGCCTAGCGTGTGCAAAATAGCAAGAACAAGGGCCTAGCGTGGGCAAAATAGCAAGAACAAGGGCCTAGCGTGTGCAAATTTGCAGGAACAAGGGCCTAGCGTGCGCAAAATTGCAAGAACAAGAGCCTAGCTTGTGCAAAATTGCCAAGGGCCTAGCGTGTGCAAAATTGAAACAAAAAGGGCCTAGCGTGTGCAAAATTGCAAAAACAAGGGCCTAGCAAGTGCAAAATTGCAAGAACAAGGGCCTAGCGAGTGCAAAATTGCAAGAACAAGGACCTAACGTGTGAAAAATTGCAAGAACAAGGGCCTAGCGTGTGCAAAATTGCAAGAACAAGGGCCTAGCGTGTGCAAAATTGCAAGAACAAGGGCCTAGCGTGTGCAAAATTGCAAGAACAAGGGCCCAGCGTGTGCAAAATTTCAAGAACAAGGGCCTAGCGTGTGCAAAAATAGCAAGAACAAGGGCCTAGCGTGTGCAAAATTGCAAGAACAAGGGCCTACCGTGTGCAAAATTGCAAGAACAAGGGCCTAGCGTGTGCAAAATTGCAAGAACAAGGGCCTAGCGTGTGCAAAATTGCAAGAACAAGGGCCCAGTGTGTGCAAAATTTCAAGAACAAGGCCTAGCGTGTGCAAAATAGCAAGAACAAGGGCCTAGCGTGGGCAAAATAGCAAGAACAAGGGCCTAGCGTGTGCAAATTTGCAGGAACAAGGGCCTAGCGTGTGCAAAATAGCAAAAAACAAGGGCCTAGCGTGTGCAAAATTGCAAGAACAAGGGCCTAGCGTGTGCAAAATAGCAAGAACAAGGGCCTAGCATGTGCAAAATTGCAAGAACAAGGGCCTAGCGTGTGCAAAATTGCAAGAACAAGGGCCTAGCGTGTGCAAAATTGCAAGAACAAGGGCCTAGCGTGCGCAAAATTGCAAGAACAAGAGCCTAGCTTGTGCAAAATTGCCAAGGGCCTAGCGTGGTGCAAAATTGAAACAAAAAGGGCCTAGCGTGTGCAAAATTGCAAAAACAAGGGCCTAGCAAGTGCAAAATTGCAAGAACAAGGGCCTAGCGAGTGCAAAATTGCAAGAACAAGGACCTAGCGTGTGCAAAATTGCAAGAACAAGGGCCTAGCGTGTGCAAAATTGCAAGAACAAGGGCCTAGCGTGTGCAAAATTGCAAGAACAAGGGCCTAGCGTGTGCAAAATTGCAAGAACAAAGGCCCAGCGTGTGCAAAATTTCAAGAACAAGGGCCTAGCGTGTGCAAAATAGCAAGAACAAGGGCCTAGCATGGGCAAAATAGCAAGAACAAGGGCCTAGCATGTGCAAATTTGCAGGAAACAAGGGCCTAGCGTGTGCAAAAATAGCAAAAACAAGGGCCTAGCGTGTGCAAAATTGCAAGAACAAGGGCCTAGCGTGTGCAAAATAGCAAGAACAAGGGCCTAGCATGTGCAAAATTGCAAGAACAAGGGCCTAGCGTGTGCAAAATTTCAAGAACAAGGGCCTAGCGTGTGCAAAATTGCAAGAACAAGGGCCCTGCGTGTGCAAAAGTTCAAGAACAAGGGCCTAGCGTGTGCAATTAGCAAGAACAAGGGCCTAGCGTGTGCAAAATTGCAAGAACAAGGACCTAGCGTGTGCAAAATTGCAAGAACAAGGGCCTAGTGAGTACAAAATTGCAAGAACAAGGGCCTAGCGAGTGCAAAATTGCAAGAACAAGGGCCTAGCGAGTGCAAAATTGCAAGAAGAAGGACCTAGCGTGTGCAAAATTGCAAGAACAAGGGCCTAGCGTGTGCAAAATTGCAAGAACAAGGGCCTAGCGTGTGCAAAATTGCAAGAACAAGGGCCTAGCGTGTGCAAAATTGCAAGAACAAGGGCCCAGCGTGTGCAAAATAGCAAGAACAAGGGCCTAGCCTGTGCAAAATAGCAAGAACAAGGGCCTAGCGTGTGCAAAATTGCAAAGACAAGGGCCTAGCGTGTGCAAAATTGCAAGAACAAGGGCCTAGCGTGTGCAAAATTGCAAGAACAAGGGCCTAGCGTGTGCAAAATTGCAAGAACAAGGGCCCAGCGTGTGCAAAATTTCAAGAACAAGGGCCTAGCGTGTGCAAAATAGCAAGAACAAGGGCCTAGCGTGTGCAAAATTGCAAGAACAAGGGCCTACCGTGTGCAAAATTGCAAGAACAAGGGCCTAGCGTGTGCAAAATTGCAAGAACAAGGGCCTAGCGTTGCAAAATTGCAAGAACAAAGGGCCCAGTGTGTGCAAAATTTCAAGAACAAGGGCCTAGCGTGTGCAAAATAGCAAGAACAAGGGCCTATCGTGGGCAAAATAGCAAGAACAAGGGCCTAGCGTGTGCAAATTTGCAGGAACAAGGGCCTAGCGTGTGCAAAATAGCAAAAACAAGGGCCTAGCGTGTGCAAAATTGCAAGAACAAGGGCCTAGCGTGTGCAAAATAGCAAGAACAAGGGCCTAGCATGTGCAAAATTGCAAGAACAAGGGCCTAGCGTGTGCAAAATTGCAAGAACAAGGGCCTAGCGTGTGCAAAATTGCAAGAACAAGGGCCTAGCGTGCGCAAAATTGCAAGAACAAGAGCCTAGCTTGTGCAAAATTGCCAAGGGCCTAGCGTGTGCAAAATTGAAACAAAAAGGGCCTAGCGTGTGCAAAATTGCAAAAACAAGGGCCTAGCAAGTGCAAAATTGCAAGAACAAGGGCCTAGCGAGTGCAAAATTGCAAGAACAAGGACCTAACGTGTGAAAAATTGCAAGAACAAGGGCCTAGCGTGTGCAAAATTGCAAGAACATGGGCCTAGCTTTTGCAAAATAGCAAGAACAAGGGCCTAGCGTGTGCAAAATTGTAAGAAAAAGGGCCTAGCGAGTGCAAAATTGCAAGAACAAGGGCCTAGCGAGTGCAAAATTGCAAGAACAAGGACCTAGCGTGTGCAAAATTGCAAGAACAAGGGCCTAGCGTGTGCAAAATTGCAAGAACAAGGGCCTAGCGTGTGCAAAACTGCAAGAACAAGGGCCTAGCGTGTGCAAAATTGCAAGAACAAGGGCCCAGCGTGTGCAAAATAGCAAGAACAAGGGCCTAGCCTGTGCAAAATAGCAAGAACAAGGGCCTAGCGTGTGCAAAATTGGAAAGACAAGGGCCTAGCGTGTGCAAAATTGCAAGAACTAGGGCCTAGCGTGTGCAAAATTGCAAGAACAAGGGCCTAGCGTGTGCAAAATTGCAAGAACAAGGGCCCTAGCGTGTGCAAAATTTCAAGAACAAGGGCCTAGCGTGTGCAAAATAGCAAGAACAAGGGCCTAGCGTGTGCAAAATTGCAAGAAAAAGTGCCTACGGTGTGCAAAATTGCAAGAACAAGGGCCTAGCGTGTGCAAAATTGCAAGAACAAGGGCCTAGCGTGTGCAAAATTGCAAGAACAAGGGCCCAGCATGTGCAAAATTTCAAGAACAAGGGCCTAGCGTGTGCAAAATAGCAAGAACAAGGGCCTAGCGTGGGCAAATATAGCAAGAACAAGGGCCTAGCGTGTGCAAATTTGCAGGAACAAGGGCTTAGCGTGTGCAAATAGCAAAAACAAGGGCCTAGCGTGTGCAAAATTGCAAGAACAAGGGCCCTAGCGTGTGCAAAATAGCAAGAACAAGGGCTAGCGTGTGCAAAATTGCAAGAACAAGGGCCTAGCGTGTGCAAAATTGCAAGAACAAGGGCCTAGCGTGTGCAAACTTGCAAGAACAAGGACATACCGTGCGCAAAATTGCAAGAACAAGGGCCTACTGTGTGCAAAATTGCAAGAACAAGGGCCTAGCATGTGCAAAATTGCAAGAACAAGGGCCTAGCGTGTGCAAACTTGCAAGAACATGGGCCTAGCTTGTGCAAAATAGCAAGAACAAGGGCCTAGCGTGTGCAAAATTGAAACAAAAAGGGCCTAGCGTGTGCAAAATTGCAAAACAAGGGCCTAGCAAGTGCAAAATTGCAAGAACAAGGGCCTAGCGTGTGCAAAATTGCAAGAACATGGGCCTAGCTTGTGCAAAATAGCAAGAACAAGGGCCTAGCGTGTGCAAAATTGTAAGAAAAAGGGCCTAGCGTGTGCAAAATTGCAAGAACAAGGGCCTACCGTGTGCAAAATTGCAAGAACAAGGGCCTAGCGTGTGCAAAATTGCAAGAACAAGGGCCTAGCGTGTGCAAAATTGCAAGAACAAGGGCCCAGCGTGTGCAAAATTTCAAGAACAATGGCCTAGCGTGTGCAAAATAGCAAGAACAAGGGCCTAGCGTGGGCAAAATAGCAAGAACAAGGGCCTAGCGTGTGCAAATTTGCAGGAACAAGGGCCTAGCGTGTGCAAAATAGCAAAAACAAGGGCCTAGCGTGTGCAAAATTGCAAGAACAAGGGCCTAGCGTGTGCAAAATAGCAAGAACAAGGGCCTAGCATGTGCAAAATTGCAAGAACAAGGGCCTAGCGTGTGCAAAATTGCAAGAACAAGGGCCTAGCGTGTGCAAAATTGCAAGAACAAGGGCCTAGCATGCGCAAAATTGCAAGAACAAGAGCCTAGCTTGTGCAAAATTGCCAAGGGCCTAGCGTGTGCAAAATTGAAACAAAAAGGGCCTAGCGTGTGCAAAATTGCAAAAACAAGGGCCTAGCAAGTGCAAAATTGCAAGAACAAGGGCCTAGCGAGTGCAAAATTGCAAGAACAAGGACCTAACGTGTGCAAAATTGCAAGAACAAGGGCCTAGCGTGTGCAAAATTGCAAGAACATGGGCCTAGCTTGTGCAAAATAGCAAGAACAAGGGCCTAGCGTGTGCAAATTTGCAGGAACAAGGGCCTAGCGTGTGCAAAATAGCAAAAACAAGGGCCCAGCGTGTGCAAAATTTCAAGAACAAGGGCCTAGCGTGTGCAAAATAGCAAGAACAAGGGCCTAGCGTGTGCAAAATAGCAAGAACAAGGGCCTAGCGTGTGCAAAATTGCAAGAAAAAGTGCCTACGGTGTGCAAAATTGCAAGAACAAGGGCCTAGCGTGTAAAAATTGCAAGAACAAGGGCCTAGCGTGTGCAAAATTGCAAGAACATGGGCCTAGCTTGTGCAAAATAGCAAGAACAAGGGCCTAGCGTGTGCAAAATTGTAAGAAAAAGGGCCTAGCGTGTGCAAAATTGCAAGAACAAGGGCCTACCGTGTGCAAAATTGCAAGAACAAGGGCCTAGCGTGTAAAAATTGCAAGAACAAGGGCCTAGCGTGTGCAAAATTGCAAGAACAAGGGCCCAGCGTGTGCAAATTTGCAGGAACAAGGGCCTAGCGTGTGCAAAATAGCAAAAACAAGGGCCCAGCGTGTGCAAAATTTCAAGAACAAGGGCCTAGCGTGTGCAAAATAGCAAGAACAAGGGCCTAGCGTGTGCAAAATAGCAAGAACAAGGGCCTAGCGTGTGCAAAATTGCAAGAAAAAGTGCCTAGCGTGTGCAAACTTGCAAGAACATGGGCCTAGCTTGTGCAAAATAGCAAGAACAAGGGCCTAGCGTGTGCAAAATTGAAACAAAAAGGGCCTAGCGTGTGCAAAATTGCAAAAACAAGGGCCTAGCAAGTGCAAAATTGCAAGAACAAGGGCCTAGCGTGTGCAAAATTGCAAGAACATGGGCCTAGCTTGTGCAAAATAGCAAGAACAAGGGCCTAGCGTGTGCAAAATTGTAAGAAAAAGTGCCTAGCGTGTGCAAAATTGCAAGAACAAGGGCCTACCGTGTGCAAAATTGCAAGAACAAGGGCCTAGCGTGTGCAAAATTGCATAGAACAAGGGCCTAGCGTGTGCAAAATTGCAAGAACAAGGGGCCCAGCGTGTGCAAAATTTCAAGAACAATGGCCTAGCGTGTGCAAAATAGCAAGAACAAGGGCCTAGCGTGGGCAAAATAGCAAGAACAAGGGCCTAGCGTGTGCAAATTTGCAGGAACAAGGGCCTAGCGTGTGCAAAATAGCAAAAACAAGGGCCTAGCGTGTGCAAAATTGCAAGAACAAGGGCCTAGCGTGTGCAAAATAGCAAGAACAAGGGCCTAGCATGTGCAAAATTGCAAGAACAAGGGCCTAGCGTGTGCAAAATTGCAAGAACAAGGGCCTAGCGTGTGCAAAATTGCAAGAACAAGGGCCTAGCGTGCGCAAAATTGCAAGAACAAGAGCCTAGCTTGTGCAAAATTGCCAAGGGCCTAGCGTGTGGCAAAATTGAAACAAAAAGGGCCTAGCGTGTGCAAAATTGCAAAAACAAGGGCCTAGCAAGTGCAAAATTGCAAGAACAAGGGCCTAGCGAGTGCAAAATTGCAAGAACAAGGACCTAACGTGTGCAAAATTGCAAGAACAAGGGCCTAGCGTGTGCAAAATTGCAAGAACATGGGCCTAGCTTGTGCAAAATAGCAAGAACAAGGGCCTAGCGTGTGCAAATTTGCAGGAACAAGGGCCTAGCGTGTGCAAAATAGCAAAAACAAGGGCCCAGCGTGTGCAAAATTTCAAGAACAAGGGCCTAGCGTGTGCAAAATAGCAAGAACAAGGGCCTAGCGTGTGCAAAATAGCAAGAACAAGGGCCTAGCGTGTGCAAAATTGCAAGAAAAAGTGCCTACGGTGTGCAAAATTGCAAGAACAAGGGCCTAGCGTGTAAAAATTGCAAGAACAAGGGCCCTAGCGTGTGCAAAATTGCAAGAACATGGGCCTAGCTTTGTGCAAAATAGCAAGAACAAGGGCCTAGCGTGTGCAAAATTGTAAGAAAAAGGGCCTAGCGTGTGGCAAAATTGCAAGAACAAAGGGCCTACCGTGTGCAAAATTGCAAGAACAAGGGCCTAGCGTGTAAAAATTGCAAAGAACAAGGGCCTAGCGTGTGCAAAATTGCAAGAACAAGGGCCCAGCGTGTGCAAATTTGCAGGGAACAAGGGCCTAGCGTGTGCAAAATAGCAAAAACAAGGGCCCAGCGTGTGCAAAATTTCAAGAACAAGGGCCTAGCGTGTGCAAAATAGCAAGAACAAGGGCCTAGCGTGTGCAAAATAGCAAGAACAAGGGCCTAGCGTGTGCAAAATTGCAAGAAAAAGTGCCTACGGTGTGCAAAATTGCAAGAACAAGGGCCTAGCGTGTGCAAAATTGCAAGAACAGGGCCTAGCGTGTGCAAAATTGCAAGAACAAGGGCCCAGCATGTGCAAAAATTTCAGAACAAGGCCTAGCGTGTGCAAAATAGCAAGAACAAGGGCCTAGCGTGGGCAAAATAGCAAGAACAAGGGCCTAGCGTGTGCAAATTTGCAGGAACAAGGGCTTAGCGTGTGCAAAATAGCAAAAACAAGGGCCTAGCGTGTGCAAAAATTGCAAGAACAAGGGCCTAGCGTGTGCAAAATAGCAGAACAAAGGCCTAGCGTGTGCAAAATTGCAAGAACAAGGCCTAGCGTGTGCAAAATTGCAAGAACATGGCCTAGCTTTGTGCAAAATAGCAAGAACAAGGGCCTAGCGTGTGCAAAATTGTAAGAAAAAGGGCCTAGCGTGTCAAAATTGCAAGAACAGGGCCTACCGTGTGCAAAATTGCAAGAACAAGGGCCTAGCGTGTAAAAATTGCAAGAACAAGGGCCTAGCGTGTGCAAAATTGCAAGAACACAGGGCCCAGCGTGTGCAAATTTGCAGGAACAAGGGCCTAGCGTGTGCAAAATAGCAAAAACAAGGGCCCAGCGTGTGCAAAATTTCAAGAAACAAGGGCCTAGCGTGTGCAAAATAGCAAGAACAAGGGCCTAGCGTGTGCAAAATAGCAAGAACAAGGGCCTAGCGTGTGCAAAATTGCAAGAAAAAGTGCCTACGGTGTGCAAAATTGCAAGAACAAGGGCCTAGCGTGTGCAAAATTGCAAGAACAAGGGCCTAGCGTGGCAAAATTGCAAGAACAGGGCCCAGCATGTGCAAAATTTCAAGAACAAGGGCCTAGCGTGTGCAAAATAGCAAGAACAAGGGCCTAGCGTGGGCAAAATAGCAAGAACAAGGGCCTAGCGTGTGCAAATTTGCAGGAACAAGGGCTTAGCGTGTGCAAAATAGCAAAACAACAAGCCCCTAGCGTGTGCAAAATTGCAAGAACAAGGGCCTAGCGTGTGCAAAATAGCAAGAACAGGGCCTAGCGTGTGCAAAATTGCAAGAACAAGGGCCTAGCGTGTGCAAAATTGCAAGAACAAGGGCCCAGCGTGTGCAAAATTTCAAGAACAATGGCCTAGCGTGTGCAAAATAGCAAGAACAAGGGCCTAGCGTGTAAAAATTGCAAGAACAAGGCCTAGCGTGTGCAAAATTGCAAGAACATGGGCCTAGCTTGTGCAAAATGCAAGAACAAGGGCCTAGCGTGTGCAAAATTGTAAGAAAAGGGCTAGCGTGTGCAAAATTGCAAGAACAAGGGCCTACCGTGTGCAAAATTGCAAGAACAAGGGCCTAGCGTGCGCAAATTGCAAGAACAAGGGCCTACTGTGTGCAAAATTGCAAGAACAAGGGCCTAGCATGCAAAATTGCAAGAAACAAGGGCCTAGCGTGTGCAAACTTGCAAGAACATGGGCTAGCTTGTGCAAAATAGCAAGAACAAGGGCCTAGCGTGTGCAAAATTGAAACAAAAGGGCCTAGCGTGTGCAAAATTGCAAAAAACAAGGGCCTAGCAAGTGCAAAATTGCAAGAACAAGGGCCTAGCGTGTGCAAAAATTGCAAGAACAAGGGCCTAGCGTGTGCAAAATTGCAAGAACATGGGCCTAGCTTGTGCAAAATAGCAAGAACAAGGGCCTAGCGTGTGCAAAATTGTCAAGAAAAGGGCCTAGCGTGTGCAAAATTGCAAGAACAAGGCCTACCGTGTGCAAAATTGCAAGAACAAGGGCCTAGCGTGTGCAAAATTGCAAGAACAAGGGCCTAGCGTGTGCAAAATTGCAAGAACAAGGGCCCAGCGTGTGCAAAATTTCAAGAACAATGGCCTAGCGTGTGCAAATAGGCAAGAACAAGGGCCTAGCGTGGGCAAAATAGCAAGAACAAGGGCCTAGCGTGTGCAAATTTGCAGGAACAAGGACATACCGTGCGCAAAATTGCAAGAACAAGGGCCTACTGTGTGCAAAATTGCAAGAACAAGGGCCTAGCATGTGCAAAATTGCAAGAACAAGGGCCTAGCGTGTGCAAACTTGCAAGAACATGGGCCTAGCTTGTGCAAAATAGCAAGAACAAGGGCCTAGCGTGTGCAAAATTGAAACAAAAAGGCCTAGCGTGTGCAAAATTGCAAAAACAAGGGCCTAGCAAGTGCAAAATTGCAAGAACAAGGGCCTAGCGTGTGCAAAATTGCAAGAACATGGGCCTAGCTTGTGCAAAATAGCAAGAACAAGGGCCTAGCGTGTGCAAAATTGTAAGAAAAAAAGGCCTAGCGTGTGCAAAATTGCAAGAACAAGGGCCTACCGTGTGCAAAATTGCAAGAACAAGGGCCTAGCGTGTAAAATTGCAAGAACAAGGGCCTAGCGTGTGCAAAATTGCAAGAACAAGGGCCCAGCGTGTGCAAAATTGCAAGAACAAGGGCCCAGCGTGTGCAAAATTTCAAGAACAATGGCCTAGCGTGTGCAAATTAGCAAGAACAAGGGCCTAGCGTGTGCAAATTTGCAGGAACAAGGGCCTAGCGTGTGCAAAATAGCAAAAACAAGGGCCTAGCGTGTGCAAAATTGCAAGAACAAGGGCCTAGCGTGTGCAAAATAGCAAGAACAAGGGCCTAGCATGTGCAAAATTGCAAGAACAAGGGCCTAGCGTGTGCAAATTGCAAGACACAGGGCCTAGCGTGTGCAAAATTGCAAGAACAAGGGCCTAGCGTGCGCAAAATTGCAAGAACAAGAGCCTAGCTTGTGCAAAATTGCAAGGGGCCTAGCGTGTGCAAAATTGAAACAAAAAGGGCCTAGCGTGTGCAAAATTGCAAAACAAGGGCCTAGCAGTGCAAAATTGCAAGAACAAGGCCTAGCGAGTGCAAAATTGCAAGAACAAGGACCTAACGTGTGCAAAATTGCAAGAACAAGGGCCTAGCGTGTGCAAAATTGCAAGAACATGGGCCTAGCTTGTGCAAAATAGCAAGAACAAGGGCCTAGCGTGTGCAAAATTGAACAAAATGGGCCTAGCGTGTGCAAAATTGCAAAAACAAGGGCCTAGCAAGTGCAAATTGCAAGAACAAGGGCCTAGCGTGTGCAAAATTGCAAGAACATGGGCCTAGCTTGTGCAAAATAGCAAGAACAAGGGCCTAGCGTGTGCAAAATTGTAAGAAAAAGGGCCTAGCGTGTGCAAAATTGCAAGAACAAGGGGCCTACCGTGTGCAAAATTGCAAGAACAAGGGCCTACCTGTGGCAAAATTGCAAGAACAAGGGCCCAGCGTGTGCAAAATTTCAAGAACAATGCCTAGCGTGTGCAAATAGCAAGAACAAGGGCCTAGCGTGGGCAAAAAAGCAAGAACAAGGGCCTAGCTTGTGCAAATTTGCAGAACAAGGGCCTAGCGTGTGCAAAATAGCAAAAACAAGGGCCTAGCGTGTGCAAAATTGCAAGAACAAGGGCCTAGCGTGTGCAAAATAGCAAGAACAAGGGCCTAGCATGTGCAAAATTGCAAGAACAAGGGCCTAGCGTGTGCAAAATTGCAAGAACAAGGGCCTAGCGTGTGCAAATTGCAAGAACAAGGGCCTAGCGTGCGCAAAATTGCAAGAACAAGAGCCTAGCTTGTGCAAAATTGCCAAGGGCCTAGCGTGTGCAAAATTGAAACAAAAAGGGCCTAGCGTGTGCAAAATTGCAAAAACAAGGGCCTAGCAAGTGCAAAATTGCAAGAAC
>CANJKZ010001082.1:0-54262 GCA_947471745.1 Closterium sp. Naga37s-1 | reverse complement strand
GTCCTATGGACCGGGTTGGACCAACTTGCCTGTTGGTCCTATGGACCGGTTGGACCACTGGCCTGTTGGTCCTATGGACCGGTTGGACCAACTGGCCTGTTGGTCCTATGGACCGGTGGACCAACTGGCCTTTGGTCCTATGGACCGGTTGGACCAACTGGCCTGTTGGTCCTATGGACCGGTTGGACCAACTGGCCTGTTGGTCCTATGGACCGGTTGGCCAACTGGCCTGTTGGTCCTATGGACCGGTTGGACCAACTGGCCTGTTGGTCCTATGGACCGGTTGGACCAACTGGCCTGTTGGTCCCTGGACCGGTTTGGACCAACTGGCCTGTTGGTCCTATGGACCGTTGGACCACTGGCCTGTTGGTCCTATGGACCGGTTGGACAACTGGCCTGTTTGTCCTATGGACCGGTTGGACCAACTGGCCTGTTGGTCCTATGGACCGGTTGGACCAACTGGCCTGTTGGTCCTATGGACCGGTTGGACCAACTGGCCTGTTGGTCCTATGGACCGGTTGGACCAACTGGCCTGTTGGTCCTATGGACCGGTTGGACCAACTGGCCTGTTGGTCCTATGGACCGGTTGGACCAACTGGCCTGTTGGTCCTATGGACCGGTTGGACCAACTGGCCTGTTGGTCCTATGGACCGGTTGGACCAACTGGCCTGTTGGTCCGATGGACCGGTTGGACCAACTGGCCTGTTGGTCCTATGGACCGGTTGGACCAACTGGCCTGTTGGTCCTGGACCGTTGGACCAACTGGCCTGTTGGTCCTATGGACCGGTTGGACCAACTGGCCTGTTGGTCCTATGGACCGGTTGGACCAACTGGCCTGTTGGTCCTATGGACCGGTTGGACCAACTGGCCTGTTGGTCCTATGGACCGGTTTGGACCAACTGCCTGTTGGTCCTATGGACCGGGTTGGACCAACTGGCCTGTTGGTCCTATGGACCGGTTGGACCAACTGGCCTGTTGTCCTATGGACCGGTTGGACCAACTGGCCTGTTGGTCCTATGGACCGGTTGGACCAACTGGCCTGTTGGTCCTATGGACCGGTTGGACCAACTGGCCTGTTGGTCCTATGGACCGGTTGGACCAACTGGCCTGTTGGTCCTATGGACCGTTGGACCAACTGGCCTGTTGGTCCTATGGACCGGTTTGGACCAACTGGCCTTTTGGTCCTATGGACCGGTTGGACCAACTGGCCTGTTGGTCCTATGGACCGGTTGGACCAACTGGCCTGTTGGTCCTATGGACCGGTTGGACCAACTGGCCTGTTGGTCCTATGGACCGGTTGGACCAACTGGCCTGTTGGTCCTATGGACCGGTTGGACCAACTGGCCTGTTTGGTCCTATGGACCGGTTGGACCAACTGGCCTGTTGGTCCTATGGACCGGTTGGACCAACTGGCCTGTTGGTCCTATGGACCGGTGGACCAACTGGCCTGTTGGTCCTATGGACCGGTTGGACCAACTGGCCTGTTGGTCCTATGGACCGGTTGGACCAACTGGCCTGTTGGTCCTATGGACCGGTTGGACCAACTGGCCTGTTGGTCCATGGACCGGTTGGACCAACTGGCCTGTTGGTCCTATGGACCGGTTGGACCAACTGGCCTGTTGGTCCTATGGACCGGTTGGACCAACTGGCCTGTTGGTCCTATGGACCGGTTGGACCAACTGGCCTGTTGGTCCTATGGACCGGTTGGACCAACTGGCCTGTTGGTCCTATGGACCGGTTGGACCAACTGGCCTGTTGGTCCTATGGACCGGTTGGACCAACTGGCCTGTTGGTCCTATGGACCGGTTGGACCAACTGGCCTGTTGGTCCTATGGACCGGTTGGACCAACTGGCCTGTTGGTCCTATGGACCGGTTGGACCAACTGGCCTGTTGGTCCTATGGACCGGTTGGACCAACTGGCCTGTTGGTCCTATGGACCGGTTGGACCAACTGGCCTGTTGGTCCTATGGACCGGTTGGACCAACTGGCCTGTTGGTCCTATGGACCGGTTGGACCAACTGGCCTGTTGGTCCTATGGACCGGTTGGACCAACTGGCCTGTTGGTCCTATGGACCGGTTGGACCAACTGGCCTGTTGGTCCTATGGACCGTTTGGACCAACTGGCCTGTTGGTCCTATGGACCGGTTGGACCAACTGGCCTGTTGGTCCTATGGACCGGTTGGACCAACTGGCCTGTTGGTCCTATGGACCGGTTGGACCAACTGGCCTGTTGGTCCTATGGACCGGTTGGACCAACTGGCCTGTTGGTCCTATGGACCGGTTGGACCAACTGGCCTGTTGGTCCTATGGACCGGTTGGACCAACTGGCCTGTTGGTCCTATGGACCGGTTTGACCAACTGGCCTGTTGGTCCTATGGACCGGTTGGACCAACTGGCCTGTTGGTCCTATGGACCGGTTGGACCAACTGGCCTGTTGGTCCTATGGACCGTTTGGACCAACTGGCCTGTTGGTCCTATGGACCGGTTGGACCAACTGGCCTGTTGGTCCTATGGACCGGTTGGACCAACTGGCCTGTTGGTCCTATGGACCGGTTGGACCAACTGGCCTGTTGGTCCTATGGACCGGTTGGACCAACTGGCCTGTTGGTCCTATGGACCGGTTGGACCAACTGGCCTGTTTGGTCCTATGGACCCGTTTGACCAACTGGCCTGTTGGTCCTATGGACCGGTTGGACCAACTGGCCTGTTGGTCCTATGGACCGGTTGGACCAACTGGCCTGTTGGTCCTATGGACCGGTTGGACCAACTGGCCTGTTGGTCCTATGGACCGGTTGGACCAACTGGCCTGTTGGTCCTATGGACCGGTTGGACCAACTGGCCTGTTGGTCCTATGGACCGGTTGGACCAACTGGCCTGTTGGTCCTATGGACCGTTGGACCAACTGGCCTGTTGGTCCTATGGACCGGTTGGACCAACTGGCCTGTTGGTCCTATGGACCGGTTGGACCAACTGGCCTGTTGGTCCTATGGACCGGTTGGACCAACTGGCCTGTTGGTCCTATGGACCGGTTGGACCAACTGGCCTGTTGGTCCTATGGACCGGTTGGACCAACTGGCCTGTTGGTCCTATGGACCGGTTGGACCAACTGGCCTGTTGGTCCTATGGACCGGTGGACCAACTGGCCTGTTGGTCCTATGGACCGGTTGGACCAACTGGCCTGTTGGTCCTATGGACCGGTTGGACCAACTGGCCTGTTGGTCCTATGGACCGGTTGGACCAACTGGCCTGTTGGTCCTATGGACCGGTTGGACCAACTGGCCTGTTGGTCCTATGGACCGGTTGGACCAACTGGCCTGTTGGTCCTATGGACCGGTTGGACCAACTGGCCTGTTGGTCCTATGGACCGGTTGGACCAACTGGCCTGTTGGTCCTATGGACCGGTTGGACCAACTGGCCTGTTGGTCCTATGGACCGGTTGGACCAACTGGCCTGTTGGTCCTATGGACCGGTTGGACCAACTGGCCTGTTGGTCCTATGGACCGGTTGGACCAACTGGCCTGTTGGTCCTATGGACCGGTTGGACCAACTGGCCTGTTGGTCCTATGGACCGGTTGGACCAACTGGCCTGTTGGTCCTATGGACCGGTTGGACCAACTGGCCTGTTGGTCCTATGGACCGGTTGGACCAACTGGCTGTTGGTCCTATGGACCGGTTGGACCAACTGGCCTGTTGGTCCTATGGACCGTTTGGACCAACTGGCCTGTTGGTCCTATGGACCGGTTGGACCAACTGGCCTGTTGGTCCTATGGACCGGTTGGACCAACTGGCCTGTTGGTCCTATGGACCGGTTGGACCAACTGGCCTGTTGGTCCTATGGACCGGTTGGACCAACTGGCCTGTTGGTCCTATGGACCGGTTGGACCAACTGGCCTGTTGGTCCTATGGACCGGTTGGACCAACTGGCCTGTTGGTCCTATGGACCGGTTGGACCAACTGGCCTGTTGGTCCTATGGACCGGTTGGACCAACTGGCCTGTTGGTCCTATGGACCGGTTGGACCAACTGGCCTGTTGGTCCTATGGACCGGTTGGACCAACTGGCCTGTTGGTCCTATGGACCGGTGGACCAACTGGCCTGTTGGTCCTATGGACCGGTTGGACCAACTGGCCTGTTGGTCCTATGGACCGTTTGGACCAACTGGCCTGTTGGTCCTATGGACCGGTTGGACCAACTGGCCTGTTGGTCCTATGGACCGGTTGGACCAACTGGCCTGTTGGTCCTATGGACCGGTTGGACCAACTGGCCTGTTGGTCCTATGGACCGGTTGGACCAACTGGCCTGTTGGTCCTATGGACCGGTTGGACCAACTGGCCTGTTGGTCCTATGGACCGGTTGGACCAACTGGCCTGTTGGTCCTATGGACCGGTTGGACCAACTGGCCTGTTGGTCCTATGGACCGGTTGGACCAACTGGCCTGTTGGTCCTATGGACCGGTTGGACCAACTGGCCTGTTGGTCCTATGGACCGGTTGGACCAACTGGCCTGTTGGTCCTATGGACCGGTTGGACCAACTGGCCTGTTGGTCCTATGGACCGGTTGGACCAACTGGCCTGTTGGTCCTATGGACCGTTTGGACCAACTGGCCTGTTGGTCCTATGGACCGGTTGGACCAACTGGCCTGTTGGTCCTATGGACCGGTTGGACCAACTGGCCTGTTGGCCTAATGGACCGGTTGGACCAACTGGCCTGTTGGTCCTATGGACCGGTTGGACCAACTGGCCTGTTGGTCCTATGGACCGGTTGGACCAACTGGCCTGTTGGTCCTATGGACCGGTTGGACCAACTGGCCTGTTGGTCCTATGGACCGGTTGGACCAACTGGCCTGTTGGTCCTATGGACCGGTTGGACCAACTGGCCTGTTGGTCCTATGGACCGGTTGGACCAACTGGCTGTTGGTCCTATGGACCGGTTGGACCAACTGGCCTGTTGGTCCTATGGACCGGTTGGACCAACTGGCCTGTTGGTCCTATGGACCGGTTGGACCAACTGGCCTGTTGGTCCTATGGACCGGTTGGACCAACTGGCCTGTTGGTCCTATGGACCGGTTGGACCAACTGGCCTGTTGGTCCTATGGACCGGTTGGACCAACTGGCCTGTTGGTCCTATGGACCGGTTGGACCAACTGGCCTGTTGGTCCTATGGACCGGTTGGACCAACTGGCCTGTTGGTCCTATGGACCGGTTGGACCAACTGGCCTGTTGGTCCTATGGACCGGTTGGACCAACTGGCCTGTTGGTCCTATGGACCGGTTGGACCAACTGGCCTGTTGGTCCTATGGACCGGTTGGACCAACTGGCCTGTTGGTCCTATGGACCGGTTGGACCAACTGGCCTGTTGGTCCTATGGACCGGTTGGACCAACTGGCCTGTTGGTCCTATGGACCGGTTGGACCAACTGGCCTGTTGGTCCTATGGACCGGTTGGACCAACTGGCCTGTTGGTCCTATGGACCGGTTGAGACCACTGGCCTGTTGGTCCTATGGACCGGTTGGACCAACTGGCCTGTTGGTCCTATGGACCGGTTGGACCAACTGGCCTGTTGGTCCTATGGACCGGTTGGACCAACTGGCCTGTTGGTCCTATGGACCGGTTGGACCAACTGGCCTGTTGGTCCTGGGACCGGTTGGACCAACTGGCCTGTTGGTCCTATGGACCGGTTGGACCAACTGGCCTGTTGGTCCTTGGACGGTTGGACCAACTGGCCTGTTGTCCTATGGACCGGTTGGACCAACTGGCCTGTTGGTCCTTGGACCGGTTGGACCAACTGGCCTGTTGGTCCTATGGCCGGTTGGACCAACTGGCCTGTTGGTCCTATGGACCGGTTGGACCAACCTGCCTGTTGGTCCTATGGACCGGTTGGACCAACTGGCCTGTTGGTCCTATGGACCGGTTGGACCAACTGGCCTGTTGGTCCTATGGACCGGTTGGACCAACTGGCCTGTTGGTCCCCCCGGCCTGTTGGCCTATGGACCGTTGGACCAACTGGCCTGTTGGTCCTATGGACGGTTGGACCAACTGGCTGTTGGTCCATGGACCGGTTGGACCAACTGGCCTGTTGGTCCTATGGACCGGTTGGACCAACTGGCCTGTTGGTCCTATGGACCGGTTGGACCAACTGGCCTGTTGGTCCTATGGACCGGTTGGACCAACTGGCCTGTTGGTCCTATGGACCGGTTGGACCAACTGGCCTGTTGGTCCCTATGGACCGGTTGGACCAACTGGCCTGTTGGTCCTATGGACCGGTTGGACCAACTGGCCTGTTGGTCCTATGGACCGGTTGGACCAACTGGCCTGTTGGTCCTATGGACCGGTTGGACCAACTGGCCTGTTGGTCCTATGGACCGGTTGGACCAACTGGCCTGTTGGTCCTATGGACCGGTTGGACCAACTGGCCTGTTGGTCCTATGGACCGGTTGGACCAACTGGCCTGTTGGTCCTATGGACCGGTTGGACCAACTGGCCTGTTGGTCCTATGGACCGGTTGGACCAACTGGCCTGTTGGTCCTATGGACCGGTTGGACCAACTGGCCTGTTGGTCCTATGGACCGGTTGGACCAACTGGCCTGTTGGTCCTATGGACCGGTTGGACCAACTGGCCTGTTGGTCCTATGGACCGGTTGGACCAACTGGCCTGTTGGTCCTATGGACCGGTTGGACCAACTGGCCTGTTGGTCCTATGGACCGGTTGGACCAACTGGCCTGTTGGTCCGATGGACCGGTTGGACCAACTGGCCTGTTGGTCCTATGGACCGGTTGGACCAACTGGCCTGTTGGTCCTATGGACCGGTTGGACCAACTGGCCTGTTGGTCCTATGGACCGGTTGGACCAACTGGCCTGTTGGTCCTATGGACCGGTTGGACCAACTGGCCTGTTGGTCCTATGGACCGTTGGACCAACTGGCCTGTTGGTCCTATGGACCGGTTGGACCAACTGGCCTGTTGGTCCTATGGACCGTTTGGACCAACTGGCCTGTTGGTCCTATGGACCGGTTGGACCAACTGGCCTGTTGGTCCTATGGACCGGTTGGACCAACTGGCCTGTTGGTCCTATGGACCGGTTGGACAACTGGCCTGTTGGTCCTATGGACCGGTTGGACCAACTGGCCTGTTGGTCCTATGGACCGGTTGGACCAACTGGCCTGTTGGTCCTATGGACCGGTTGGACCAACTGGCCTGTTGGTCCTATGGACCGGTTGGACCAACTGGCCTGTTGGTCCTATGGACCGGTTGGACCAACTGGCCTGTTGGTCCTATGGACCGGTTGGACCAACTGGCCTGTTGGTCCTATGGACCGGTTGGACCAACTGGCCTGTTGGTCCTATGGACCGGTTGGACCAACTGGCCTGTTGGTCCTATGGACCGGTTGGACCAACTGGCCTGTTGGTCCTATGGACCGGTTGGACCAACTGGCCTGTTGGTCCTATGGACCGGTTGGACCAACTGGCCTGTTGGTCCTATGGACCGGTTGGACCAACTGGCCTGTTGGTCCTATGGACCGGTTGGACCAACTGGCCTGTTGGTCCTATGGACCGGTTGGACCAACTGGCCTGTTGGTCCTATGGACCGGTTGGACCAACTGGCCTGTTGGTCCTATGGACCGGTTGGACCAACTGGCCTGTTGGTCCTATGGACCGGTTGGACCAACTGGCCTGTTGGTCCTATGGACCGGTTGGACCAACTGGCCTGTTGGTCCTATGGACCGGTTGGACCAACTGGCCTGTTGGTCCTATGGACCGGTTGGACCAACTGGCCTGTTGGTCCTATGGACCGGTTGGACCAACTGGCCTGTTGGTCCTATGGACCGGTTGGACCAACTGGCCTGTTGGTCCTATGGACCGGTTGGACCAACTGGCCTGTTGGTCCTATGGACCGGTTGGACCAACTGGCCTGTTGGTCCTATGGACCGGTTGGACCAACTGGCCTGTTGGTCCTATGGACCGGTTGGACCAACTGGCCTGTTGGTCCTATGGACCGGTTGGACCAACTGGCCTGTTGGTCCTATGGACCGGTTGGACCAACTGGCCTGTTGGTCCTATGGACCGGTTGGACCAACTGGCCTGTTGGTCCTATGGACCGGTTGGACCAACTGGCCTGTTGGTCCTATGGACCGGTTGGACCAACTGGCCTGTTGGTCCTATGGACCGGTTGGACCAACTGGCCTGTTGGTCCTATGGACCGGTTGGACCAACTGGCCTGTTGGTCCTATGGACCGGTTGGACCAACTGGCCTGTTGGTCCTATGGACCGGTTGGACCAACTGGCCTGTTGGTCCTATGGACCGGTTGGACCAACTGGCCTGTTGGTCCTATGGACCGGTTGGACCAACTGGCCTGTTGGTCCTATGGACCGGTTGGACCAACTGGCCTGTTGGTCCTATGGACCGGTTGGACCAACTGGCCTGTTGGTCCTATGGACCGGTTGGACCAACTGGCCTGTTGGTCCTATGGACCGGTTGGACCAACTGGCCTGTTGGTCCTATGGACCGGTTGGACCAACTGGCCTGTTGGTCCTATGGACCGGTTGGACCAACTGGCCTGTTGGTCCTATGGACCGGTTGGACCAACTGGCCTGTTGGTCCTATGGACCGGTTGGACCAACTGGCCTGTTGGTCCTATGGACCGGTTGGACCAACTGGCCTGTTGGTCCTATGGACCGTTGGACCAACTGGCCTGTTGGTCCTATGGACCGGTTGGACCAACTGGCCTGTTGGTCCTATGGACCGGTTGGACCAACTGGCCTGTTGGTCCTATGGACCGGTTGGACCAACTGGCCTGTTGGTCCTATGGACCGGTTGGACCAACTGGCCTGTTGGTCCTATGGACCGGTTGGACCAACTGGCCTGTTGGTCCTATGGACCGGTTGGACCAACTGGCCTGTTGGTCCTATGGACCGTTGGACCAACTGGCCTGTTGGTCCTATGGACCGGTTGGACCAACTGGCCTGTTGGTCCTATGGACCGGTTGGACCAACTGGCCTGTTGGTCCTATGGACCGGTTGGACCAACTGGCCTGTTGGTCCTATGGACCGGTTGGACCAACTGGCCTGTTGGTCCTATGGACCGGTTGGACCAACTGGCCTGTTGGTCCTATGGACCGGTTGGACCAACTGGCCTGTTGGTCCTATGGACCGGTTGGACCAACTGGCCTGTTGGTCCTATGGACCGGTTGGACCAACTGGCCTGTTGGTCCTATGGACCGGTTGGACCAACTGGCCTGTTGGTCCTATGGACCGGTTGGACCAACTGGCCTGTTGGTCCTATGGACCGGTTGGACCAACTGGCCTGTTGGTCCTATGGACCGGTTGGACCAACTGGCCTGTTGGTCCTATGGACCGGTTGGACCAACTGGCCTGTTGGTCCTATGGACCGGTTTGACCAACTGGCCTGTTGGTCCTATGGACCGGTTGGACCAACTGGCCTGTTGGTCCTATGGACCGGTTGGACCAACTGGCCTGTTGGTCCTATGGACCGGTTGGACCAACTGGCCTGTTGGTCCTATGGACCGGTTGGACCAACTGGCCTGTTGGTCCTATGGACCGGTTGGACCAACTGGCCTGTTGGTCCTATGGACCGGTTGGACCAACTGGCCTGTTGGTCCTATGGACCGGTTGGACCAACTGGCCTGTTGGTCCTATGGACCGGTTGGACCAACTGGCCTGTTGGTCCTATGGACCGGTTGGACCAACTGGCCTGTTGGTCCTATGGACCGGTTGGACCAACTGGCCTGTTGGTCCTATGGACCGGTTGGACCAACTGGCCTGTTGGTCCTATGGACCGGTTGGACCAACTGGCCTGTTGGTCCTATGGACCGGTTGGACCAACTGGCCTGTTGGTCCTATGGACCGGTTGGACCAACTGGCCTGTTGGTCCTATGGACCGGTTGGACCAACTGGCCTGTTGGTCCTATGGACCGGTTGGACCAACTGGCCTGTTGGTCCTATGGACCGGTTGGACCAACTGGCCTGTTGGTCCTATGGACCGGTTGGACCAACTGGCCTGTTGGTCCTATGGACCGGTTGGACCAACTGGCCTGTTGGTCCTATGGACCGGTTGGACCAACTGGCCTGTTGGTCCTATGGACCGGTTGGACCAACTGGCCTGTTGGTCCTATGGACCGGTTGGACCAACTGGCCTGTTGGTCCTATGGACCGGTTGGACCAACTGGCCTGTTGGTCCTATGGACCGGTTGGACCAACTGGCCTGTTGGTCCTATGGACCGGTTGGACCAACTGGCCTGTTGGTCCTATGGACCGGTTGGACCAACTGGCCTGTTGGTCCTATGGACCGGTTGGACCAACTGGCCTGTTGGTCCTATGGACCGGTTGGACCAACTGGCCTGTTGGTCCTATGGACCGGTTGGACCAACTGGCCTGTTGGTCCTATGGACCGGTTGGACCAACTGGCCTGTTGGTCCTATGGACCGGTTGGACCAACTGGCCTGTTGGTCCTATGGACCGGTTGGACCAACTGGCCTGTTGGTCCTATGGACCGGTTGGACCAACTGGCCTGTTGGTCCTATGGACCGGTTGGACCAACTGGCCTGTTGGTCCTATGGACCGGTTGGACCAACTGGCCTGTTGGTCCTATGGACCGGTTGGACCAACTGGCCTGTTGGTCCTATGGACCGGTTGGACCAACTGGCCTGTTGGTCCTATGGACCGGTTGGACCAACTGGCCTGTTGGTCCTATGGACCGGTTGGACCAACTGGCCTGTTGGTCCTATGGACCGGTTGGACCAACTGGCCTGTTGGTCCTATGGACCGGTTGGACCAACTGGCCTGTTGGTCCTATGGACCGGTTGGACCAACTGGCCTGTTGGTCCTATGGACCGGTTGGACCAACTGGCCTGTTGGTCCTATGGACCGGTTGGACCAACTGGCCTGTTGGTCCTATGGACCGGTTGGACCAACTGGCCTGTTGGTCCTATGGACCGGTTGGACCAACTGGCCTGTTGGTCCTATGGACCGGTTGGACCAACTGGCCTGTTGGTCCTATGGACCGGTTGGACCAACTGGCCTGTTGGTCCTATGGACCGGTTGGACCAACTGGCCTGTTGGTCCTATGGACCGGTTGGACCAACTGGCCTGTTGGTCCTATGGACCGGTTGGACCAACTGGCCTGTTGGTCCTATGGACCGGTTGGACCAACTGGCCTGTTGGTCCTATGGACCGGTTGGACCAACTGGCCTGTTGGTCCTATGGACCGGTTGGACCAACTGGCCTGTTGGTCCTATGGACCGGTTGGACCAACTGGCCTGTTGGTCCTATGGACCGGTTGGACCAACTGGCCTGTTGGTCCTATGGACCGGTTGGACCAACTGGCCTGTTGGTCCTATGGACCGGTTGGACCAACTGGCCTGTTGGTCCTATGGACCGGTTGGACCAACTGGCCTGTTGGTCCTATGGACCGGTTGGACCAACTGGCCTGTTGGTCCTATGGACCGGTTGGACCAACTGGCCTGTTGGTCCTATGGACCGGTTGGACCAACTGGCCTGTTGGTCCTATGGACCGGTTGGACCAACTGGCCTGTTGGTCCTATGGACCGGTTGGACCAACTGGCCTGTTGGTCCTATGGACCGGTTGGACCAACTGGCCTGTTGGTCCTATGGACCGGTTGGACCAACTGGCCTGTTGGTCCTATGGACCGGTTGGACCAACTGGCCTGTTGGTCCTATGGACCGGTTGGACCAACTGGCCTGTTGGTCCTATGGACCGGTTGGACCAACTGGCCTGTTGGTCCTATGGACCGGTTGGACCAACTGGCCTGTTGGTCCTATGGACCGGTTGGACCAACTGGCCTGTTGGTCCTATGGACCGGTTGGACCAACTGGCCTGTTGGTCCTATGGACCGGTTGGACCAACTGGCCTGTTGGTCCTATGGACCGGTTGGACCAACTGGCCTGTTGGTCCTATGGACCGGTTGGACCAACTGGCCTGTTGGTCCTATGGACCGGTTGGACCAACTGGCCTGTTGGTCCTATGGACCGGTTGGACCAACTGGCCTGTTGGTCCTATGGACCGGTTGGACCAACTGGCCTGTTGGTCCTATGGACCGGTTGGACCAACTGGCCTGTTGGTCCTATGGACCGGTTGGACCAACTGGCCTGTTGGTCCTATGGACCGGTTGGACCAACTGGCCTGTTGGTCCTATGGACCGGTTGGACCAACTGGCCTGTTGGTCCTATGGACCGGTTGGACCAACTGGCCTGTTGGTCCTATGGACCGGTTGGACCAACTGGCCTGTTGGTCCTATGGACCGGTTGGACCAACTGGCCTGTTGGTCCTATGGACCGGTTGGACCAACTGGCCTGTTGGTCCTATGGACCGGTTGGACCAACTGGCCTGTTGGTCCTATGGACCGGTTGGACCAACTGGCCTGTTGGTCCTATGGACCGGTTGGACCAACTGGCCTGTTGGTCCTATGGACCGGTTGGACCAACTGGCCTGTTGGTCCTATGGACCGGTTGGACCAACTGGCCTGTTGGTCCTATGGACCGGTTGGACCAACTGGCCTGTTGGTCCTATGGACCGGTTGGACCAACTGGCCTGTTGGTCCTATGGACCGGTTGGACCAACTGGCCTGTTGGTCCTATGGACCGGTTGGACCAACTGGCCTGTTGGTCCTATGGACCGGTTGGACCAACTGGCCTGTTGGTCCTATGGACCGGTTGGACCAACTGGCCTGTTGGTCCTATGGACCGGTTGGACCAACTGGCCTGTTGGTCCTATGGACCGGTTGGACCAACTGGCCTGTTGGTCCTATGGACCGGTTGGACCAACTGGCCTGTTGGTCCTATGGACCGGTTGGACCAACTGGCCTGTTGGTCCTATGGACCGGTTGGACCAACTGGCCTGTTGGTCCTATGGACCGGTTGGACCAACTGGCCTGTTGGTCCTATGGACCGGTTGGACCAACTGGCCTGTTGGTCCTATGGACCGGTTGGACCAACTGGCCTGTTGGTCCTATGGACCGGTTGGACCAACTGGCCTGTTGGTCCTATGGACCGGTTGGACCAACTGGCCTGTTGGTCCTATGGACCGGTTGGACCAACTGGCCTGTTGGTCCTATGGACCGGTTGGACCAACTGGCCTGTTGGTCCTATGGACCGGTTGGACCAACTGGCCTGTTGGTCCTATGGACCGGTTGGACCAACTGGCCTGTTGGTCCTATGGACCGGTTGGACCAACTGGCCTGTTGGTCCTATGGACCGGTTGGACCAACTGGCCTGTTGGTCCTATGGACCGGTTGGACCAACTGGCCTGTTGGTCCTATGGACCGGTTGGACCAACTGGCCTGTTGGTCCTATGGACCGGTTGGACCAACTGGCCTGTTGGTCCTATGGACCGGTTGGACCAACTGGCCTGTTGGTCCTATGGACCGGTTGGACCAACTGGCCTGTTGGTCCTATGGACCGGTTGGACCAACTGGCCTGTTGGTCCTATGGACCGGTTGGACCAACTGGCCTGTTGGTCCTATGGACCGGTTGGACCAACTGGCCTGTTGGTCCTATGGACCGGTTGGACCAACTGGCCTGTTGGTCCTATGGACCGGTTGGACCAACTGGCCTGTTGGTCCTATGGACCGGTTGGACCAACTGGCCTGTTGGTCCTATGGACCGGTTGGACCAACTGGCCTGTTGGTCCTATGGACCGGTTGGACCAACTGGCCTGTTGGTCCTATGGACCGGTTGGACCAACTGGCCTGTTGGTCCTATGGACCGGTTGGACCAACTGGCCTGTTGGTCCTATGGACCGGTTGGACCAACTGGCCTGTTGGTCCTATGGACCGGTTGGACCAACTGGCCTGTTGGTCCTATGGACCGGTTGGACCAACTGGCCTGTTGGTCCTATGGACCGGTTGGACCAACTGGCCTGTTGGTCCTATGGACCGGTTGGACCAACTGGCCTGTTGGTCCTATGGACCGGTTGGACCAACTGGCCTGTTGGTCCTATGGACCGGTTGGACCAACTGGCCTGTTGGTCCTATGGACCGGTTGGACCAACTGGCCTGTTGGTCCTATGGACCGGTTGGACCAACTGGCCTGTTGGTCCTATGGACCGGTTGGACCAACTGGCCTGTTGGTCCTATGGACCGGTTGGACCAACTGGCCTGTTGGTCCTATGGACCGGTTGGACCAACTGGCCTGTTGGTCCTATGGACCGGTTGGACCAACTGGCCTGTTGGTCCTATGGACCGGTTGGACCAACTGGCCTGTTGGTCCTATGGACCGGTTGGACCAACTGGCCTGTTGGTCCTATGGACCGGTTGGACCAACTGGCCTGTTGGTCCTATGGACCGGTTGGACCAACTGGCCTGTTGGTCCTATGGACCGGTTGGACCAACTGGCCTGTTGGTCCTATGGACCGGTTGGACCAACTGGCCTGTTGGTCCTATGGACCGGTTGGACCAACTGGCCTGTTGGTCCTATGGACCGGTTGGACCAACTGGCCTGTTGGTCCTATGGACCGGTTGGACCAACTGGCCTGTTGGTCCTATGGACCGGTTGGACCAACTGGCCTGTTGGTCCTATGGACCGGTTGGACCAACTGGCCTGTTGGTCCTATGGACCGGTTGGACCAACTGGCCTGTTGGTCCTATGGACCGGTTGGACCAACTGGCCTGTTGGTCCTATGGACCGGTTGGACCAACTGGCCTGTTGGTCCTATGGACCGGTTGGACCAACTGGCCTGTTGGTCCTATGGACCGGTTGGACCAACTGGCCTGTTGGTCCTATGGACCGGTTGGACCAACTGGCCTGTTGGTCCTATGGACCGGTTGGACCAACTGGCCTGTTGGTCCTATGGACCGGTTGGACCAACTGGCCTGTTGGTCCTATGGACCGGTTGGACCAACTGGCCTGTTGGTCCTATGGACCGGTTGGACCAACTGGCCTGTTGGTCCTATGGACCGGTTGGACCAACTGGCCTGTTGGTCCTATGGACCGGTTGGACCAACTGGCCTGTTGGTCCTATGGACCGGTTGGACCAACTGGCCTGTTGGTCCTATGGACCGGTTGGACCAACTGGCCTGTTGGTCCTATGGACCGGTTGGACCAACTGGCCTGTTGGTCCTATGGACCGGTTGGACCAACTGGCCTGTTGGTCCTATGGACCGGTTGGACCAACTGGCCTGTTGGTCCTATGGACCGGTTGGACCAACTGGCCTGTTGGTCCTATGGACCGGTTGGACCAACTGGCCTGTTGGTCCTATGGACCGGTTGGACCAACTGGCCTGTTGGTCCTATGGACCGGTTGGACCAACTGGCCTGTTGGTCCTATGGACCGGTTGGACCAACTGGCCTGTTGGTCCTATGGACCGGTTGGACCAACTGGCCTGTTGGTCCTATGGACCGGTTGGACCAACTGGCCTGTTGGTCCTATGGACCGGTTGGACCAACTGGCCTGTTGGTCCTATGGACCGGTTGGACCAACTGGCCTGTTGGTCCTATGGACCGGTTGGACCAACTGGCCTGTTGGTCCTATGGACCGGTTGGACCAACTGGCCTGTTGGTCCTATGGACCGGTTGGACCAACTGGCCTGTTGGTCCTATGGACCGGTTGGACCAACTGGCCTGTTGGTCCTATGGACCGGTTGGACCAACTGGCCTGTTGGTCCTATGGACCGGTTGGACCAACTGGCCTGTTGGTCCTATGGACCGGTTGGACCAACTGGCCTGTTGGTCCTATGGACCGGTTGGACCAACTGGCCTGTTGGTCCTATGGACCGGTTGGACCAACTGGCCTGTTGGTCCTATGGACCGGTTGGACCAACTGGCCTGTTGGTCCTATGGACCGGTTGGACCAACTGGCCTGTTGGTCCTATGGACCGGTTGGACCAACTGGCCTGTTGGTCCTATGGACCGGTTGGACCAACTGGCCTGTTGGTCCTATGGACCGGTTGGACCAACTGGCCTGTTGGTCCTATGGACCGGTTGGACCAACTGGCCTGTTGGTCCTATGGACCGGTTGGACCAACTGGCCTGTTGGTCCTATGGACCGGTTGGACCAACTGGCCTGTTGGTCCTATGGACCGGTTGGACCAACTGGCCTGTTGGTCCTATGGACCGGTTGGACCAACTGGCCTGTTGGTCCTATGGACCGGTTGGACCAACTGGCCTGTTGGTCCTATGGACCGGTTGGACCAACTGGCCTGTTGGTCCTATGGACCGGTTGGACCAACTGGCCTGTTGGTCCTATGGACCGGTTGGACCAACTGGCCTGTTGGTCCTATGGACCGGTTGGACCAACTGGCCTGTTGGTCCTATGGACCGGTTGGACCAACTGGCCTGTTGGTCCTATGGACCGGTTGGACCAACTGGCCTGTTGGTCCTATGGACCGGTTGGACCAACTGGCCTGTTGGTCCTATGGACCGGTTGGACCAACTGGCCTGTTGGTCCTATGGACCGGTTGGACCAACTGGCCTGTTGGTCCTATGGACCGGTTGGACCAACTGGCCTGTTGGTCCTATGGACCGGTTGGACCAACTGGCCTGTTGGTCCTATGGACCGGTTGGACCAACTGGCCTGTTGGTCCTATGGACCGGTTGGACCAACTGGCCTGTTGGTCCTATGGACCGGTTGGACCAACTGGCCTGTTGGTCCTATGGACCGGTTGGACCAACTGGCCTGTTGGTCCTATGGACCGGTTGGACCAACTGGCCTGTTGGTCCTATGGACCGGTTGGACCAACTGGCCTGTTGGTCCTATGGACCGGTTGGACCAACTGGCCTGTTGGTCCTATGGACCGGTTGGACCAACTGGCCTGTTGGTCCTATGGACCGGTTGGACCAACTGGCCTGTTGGTCCTATGGACCGGTTGGACCAACTGGCCTGTTGGTCCTATGGACCGGTTGGACCAACTGGCCTGTTGGTCCTATGGACCGGTTGGACCAACTGGCCTGTTGGTCCTATGGACCGGTTGGACCAACTGGCCTGTTGGTCCTATGGACCGGTTGGACCAACTGGCCTGTTGGTCCTATGGACCGGTTGGACCAACTGGCCTGTTGGTCCTATGGACCGGTTGGACCAACTGGCCTGTTGGTCCTATGGACCGGTTGGACCAACTGGCCTGTTGGTCCTATGGACCGGTTGGACCAACTGGCCTGTTGGTCCTATGGACCGGTTGGACCAACTGGCCTGTTGGTCCTATGGACCGGTTGGACCAACTGGCCTGTTGGTCCTATGGACCGGTTGGACCAACTGGCCTGTTGGTCCTATGGACCGGTTGGACCAACTGGCCTGTTGGTCCTATGGACCGGTTGGACCAACTGGCCTGTTGGTCCTATGGACCGGTTGGACCAACTGGCCTGTTGGTCCTATGGACCGGTTGGACCAACTGGCCTGTTGGTCCTATGGACCGGTTGGACCAACTGGCCTGTTGGTCCTATGGACCGGTTGGACCAACTGGCCTGTTGGTCCTATGGACCGGTTGGACCAACTGGCCTGTTGGTCCTATGGACCGGTTGGACCAACTGGCCTGTTGGTCCTATGGACCGGTTGGACCAACTGGCCTGTTGGTCCTATGGACCGGTTGGACCAACTGGCCTGTTGGTCCTATGGACCGGTTGGACCAACTGGCCTGTTGGTCCTATGGACCGGTTGGACCAACTGGCCTGTTGGTCCTATGGACCGGTTGGACCAACTGGCCTGTTGGTCCTATGGACCGGTTGGACCAACTGGCCTGTTGGTCCTATGGACCGGTTGGACCAACTGGCCTGTTGGTCCTATGGACCGGTTGGACCAACTGGCCTGTTGGTCCTATGGACCGGTTGGACCAACTGGCCTGTTGGTCCTATGGACCGGTTGGACCAACTGGCCTGTTGGTCCTATGGACCGGTTGGACCAACTGGCCTGTTGGTCCTATGGACCGGTTGGACCAACTGGCCTGTTGGTCCTATGGACCGGTTGGACCAACTGGCCTGTTGGTCCTATGGACCGGTTGGACCAACTGGCCTGTTGGTCCTATGGACCGGTTGGACCAACTGGCCTGTTGGTCCTATGGACCGGTTGGACCAACTGGCCTGTTGGTCCTATGGACCGGTTGGACCAACTGGCCTGTTGGTCCTATGGACCGGTTGGACCAACTGGCCTGTTGGTCCTATGGACCGGTTGGACCAACTGGCCTGTTGGTCCTATGGACCGGTTGGACCAACTGGCCTGTTGGTCCTATGGACCGGTTGGACCAACTGGCCTGTTGGTCCTATGGACCGGTTGGACCAACTGGCCTGTTGGTCCTATGGACCGGTTGGACCAACTGGCCTGTTGGTCCTATGGACCGGTTGGACCAACTGGCCTGTTGGTCCTATGGACCGGTTGGACCAACTGGCCTGTTGGTCCTATGGACCGGTTGGACCAACTGGCCTGTTGGTCCTATGGACCGGTTGGACCAACTGGCCTGTTGGTCCTATGGACCGGTTGGACCAACTGGCCTGTTGGTCCTATGGACCGGTTGGACCAACTGGCCTGTTGGTCCTATGGACCGGTTGGACCAACTGGCCTGTTGGTCCTATGGACCGGTTGGACCAACTGGCCTGTTGGTCCTATGGACCGGTTGGACCAACTGGCCTGTTGGTCCTATGGACCGGTTGGACCAACTGGCCTGTTGGTCCTATGGACCGGTTGGACCAACTGGCCTGTTGGTCCTATGGACCGGTTGGACCAACTGGCCTGTTGGTCCTATGGACCGGTTGGACCAACTGGCCTGTTGGTCCTATGGACCGGTTGGACCAACTGGCCTGTTGGTCCTATGGACCGGTTGGACCAACTGGCCTGTTGGTCCTATGGACCGGTTGGACCAACTGGCCTGTTGGTCCTATGGACCGGTTGGACCAACTGGCCTGTTGGTCCTATGGACCGGTTGGACCAACTGGCCTGTTGGTCCTATGGACCGGTTGGACCAACTGGCCTGTTGGTCCTATGGACCGGTTGGACCAACTGGCCTGTTGGTCCTATGGACCGGTTGGACCAACTGGCCTGTTGGTCCTATGGACCGGTTGGACCAACTGGCCTGTTGGTCCTATGGACCGGTTGGACCAACTGGCCTGTTGGTCCTATGGACCGGTTGGACCAACTGGCCTGTTGGTCCTATGGACCGGTTGGACCAACTGGCCTGTTGGTCCTATGGACCGGTTGGACCAACTGGCCTGTTGGTCCTATGGACCGGTTGGACCAACTGGCCTGTTGGTCCTATGGACCGGTTGGACCAACTGGCCTGTTGGTCCTATGGACCGGTTGGACCAACTGGCCTGTTGGTCCTATGGACCGGTTGGACCAACTGGCCTGTTGGTCCTATGGACCGGTTGGACCAACTGGCCTGTTGGTCCTATGGACCGGTTGGACCAACTGGCCTGTTGGTCCTATGGACCGGTTGGACCAACTGGCCTGTTGGTCCTATGGACCGGTTGGACCAACTGGCCTGTTGGTCCTATGGACCGGTTGGACCAACTGGCCTGTTGGTCCTATGGACCGGTTGGACCAACTGGCCTGTTGGTCCTATGGACCGGTTGGACCAACTGGCCTGTTGGTCCTATGGACCGGTTGGACCAACTGGCCTGTTGGTCCTATGGACCGGTTGGACCAACTGGCCTGTTGGTCCTATGGACCGGTTGGACCAACTGGCCTGTTGGTCCTATGGACCGGTTGGACCAACTGGCCTGTTGGTCCTATGGACCGGTTGGACCAACTGGCCTGTTGGTCCTATGGACCGGTTGGACCAACTGGCCTGTTGGTCCTATGGACCGGTTGGACCAACTGGCCTGTTGGTCCTATGGACCGGTTGGACCAACTGGCCTGTTGGTCCTATGGACCGGTTGGACCAACTGGCCTGTTGGTCCTATGGACCGGTTGGACCAACTGGCCTGTTGGTCCTATGGACCGGTTGGACCAACTGGCCTGTTGGTCCTATGGACCGGTTGGACCAACTGGCCTGTTGGTCCTATGGACCGGTTGGACCAACTGGCCTGTTGGTCCTATGGACCGGTTGGACCAACTGGCCTGTTGGTCCTATGGACCGGTTGGACCAACTGGCCTGTTGGTCCTATGGACCGGTTGGACCAACTGGCCTGTTGGTCCTATGGACCGGTTGGACCAACTGGCCTGTTGGTCCTATGGACCGGTTGGACCAACTGGCCTGTTGGTCCTATGGACCGGTTGGACCAACTGGCCTGTTGGTCCTATGGACCGGTTGGACCAACTGGCCTGTTGGTCCTATGGACCGGTTGGACCAACTGGCCTGTTGGTCCTATGGACCGGTTGGACCAACTGGCCTGTTGGTCCTATGGACCGGTTGGACCAACTGGCCTGTTGGTCCTATGGACCGGTTGGACCAACTGGCCTGTTGGTCCTATGGACCGGTTGGACCAACTGGCCTGTTGGTCCTATGGACCGGTTGGACCAACTGGCCTGTTGGTCCTATGGACCGGTTGGACCAACTGGCCTGTTGGTCCTATGGACCGGTTGGACCAACTGGCCTGTTGGTCCTATGGACCGGTTGGACCAACTGGCCTGTTGGTCCTATGGACCGGTTGGACCAACTGGCCTGTTGGTCCTATGGACCGGTTGGACCAACTGGCCTGTTGGTCCTATGGACCGGTTGGACCAACTGGCCTGTTGGTCCTATGGACCGGTTGGACCAACTGGCCTGTTGGTCCTATGGACCGGTTGGACCAACTGGCCTGTTGGTCCTATGGACCGGTTGGACCAACTGGCCTGTTGGTCCTATGGACCGGTTGGACCAACTGGCCTGTTGGTCCTATGGACCGGTTGGACCAACTGGCCTGTTGGTCCTATGGACCGGTTGGACCAACTGGCCTGTTGGTCCTATGGACCGGTTGGACCAACTGGCCTGTTGGTCCTATGGACCGGTTGGACCAACTGGCCTGTTGGTCCTATGGACCGGTTGGACCAACTGGCCTGTTGGTCCTATGGACCGGTTGGACCAACTGGCCTGTTGGTCCTATGGACCGGTTGGACCAACTGGCCTGTTGGTCCTATGGACCGGTTGGACCAACTGGCCTGTTGGTCCTATGGACCGGTTGGACCAACTGGCCTGTTGGTCCTATGGACCGGTTGGACCAACTGGCCTGTTGGTCCTATGGACCGGTTGGACCAACTGGCCTGTTGGTCCTATGGACCGGTTGGACCAACTGGCCTGTTGGTCCTATGGACCGGTTGGACCAACTGGCCTGTTGGTCCTATGGACCGGTTGGACCAACTGGCCTGTTGGTCCTATGGACCGGTTGGACCAACTGGCCTGTTGGTCCTATGGACCGGTTGGACCAACTGGCCTGTTGGTCCTATGGACCGGTTGGACCAACTGGCCTGTTGGTCCTATGGACCGGTTGGACCAACTGGCCTGTTGGTCCTATGGACCGGTTGGACCAACTGGCCTGTTGGTCCTATGGACCGGTTGGACCAACTGGCCTGTTGGTCCTATGGACCGGTTGGACCAACTGGCCTGTTGGTCCTATGGACCGGTTGGACCAACTGGCCTGTTGGTCCTATGGACCGGTTGGACCAACTGGCCTGTTGGTCCTATGGACCGGTTGGACCAACTGGCCTGTTGGTCCTATGGACCGGTTGGACCAACTGGCCTGTTGGTCCTATGGACCGGTTGGACCAACTGGCCTGTTGGTCCTATGGACCGGTTGGACCAACTGGCCTGTTGGTCCTATGGACCGGTTGGACCAACTGGCCTGTTGGTCCTATGGACCGGTTGGACCAACTGGCCTGTTGGTCCTATGGACCGGTTGGACCAACTGGCCTGTTGGTCCTATGGACCGGTTGGACCAACTGGCCTGTTGGTCCTATGGACCGGTTGGACCAACTGGCCTGTTGGTCCTATGGACCGGTTGGACCAACTGGCCTGTTGGTCCTATGGACCGGTTGGACCAACTGGCCTGTTGGTCCTATGGACCGGTTGGACCAACTGGCCTGTTGGTCCTATGGACCGGTTGGACCAACTGGCCTGTTGGTCCTATGGACCGGTTGGACCAACTGGCCTGTTGGTCCTATGGACCGGTTGGACCAACTGGCCTGTTGGTCCTATGGACCGGTTGGACCAACTGGCCTGTTGGTCCTATGGACCGGTTGGACCAACTGGCCTGTTGGTCCTATGGACCGGTTGGACCAACTGGCCTGTTGGTCCTATGGACCGGTTGGACCAACTGGCCTGTTGGTCCTATGGACCGGTTGGACCAACTGGCCTGTTGGTCCTATGGACCGGTTGGACCAACTGGCCTGTTGGTCCTATGGACCGGTTGGACCAACTGGCCTGTTGGTCCTATGGACCGGTTGGACCAACTGGCCTGTTGGTCCTATGGACCGGTTGGACCAACTGGCCTGTTGGTCCTATGGACCGGTTGGACCAACTGGCCTGTTGGTCCTATGGACCGGTTGGACCAACTGGCCTGTTGGTCCTATGGACCGGTTGGACCAACTGGCCTGTTGGTCCTATGGACCGGTTGGACCAACTGGCCTGTTGGTCCTATGGACCGGTTGGACCAACTGGCCTGTTGGTCCTATGGACCGGTTGGACCAACTGGCCTGTTGGTCCTATGGACCGGTTGGACCAACTGGCCTGTTGGTCCTATGGACCGGTTGGACCAACTGGCCTGTTGGTCCTATGGACCGGTTGGACCAACTGGCCTGTTGGTCCTATGGACCGGTTGGACCAACTGGCCTGTTGGTCCTATGGACCGGTTGGACCAACTGGCCTGTTGGTCCTATGGACCGGTTGGACCAACTGGCCTGTTGGTCCTATGGACCGGTTGGACCAACTGGCCTGTTGGTCCTATGGACCGGTTGGACCAACTGGCCTGTTGGTCCTATGGACCGGTTGGACCAACTGGCCTGTTGGTCCTATGGACCGGTTGGACCAACTGGCCTGTTGGTCCTATGGACCGGTTGGACCAACTGGCCTGTTGGTCCTATGGACCGGTTGGACCAACTGGCCTGTTGGTCCTATGGACCGGTTGGACCAACTGGCCTGTTGGTCCTATGGACCGGTTGGACCAACTGGCCTGTTGGTCCTATGGACCGGTTGGACCAACTGGCCTGTTGGTCCTATGGACCGGTTGGACCAACTGGCCTGTTGGTCCTATGGACCGGTTGGACCAACTGGCCTGTTGGTCCTATGGACCGGTTGGACCAACTGGCCTGTTGGTCCTATGGACCGGTTGGACCAACTGGCCTGTTGGTCCTATGGACCGGTTGGACCAACTGGCCTGTTGGTCCTATGGACCGGTTGGACCAACTGGCCTGTTGGTCCTATGGACCGGTTGGACCAACTGGCCTGTTGGTCCTATGGACCGGTTGGACCAACTGGCCTGTTGGTCCTATGGACCGGTTGGACCAACTGGCCTGTTGGTCCTATGGACCGGTTGGACCAACTGGCCTGTTGGTCCTATGGACCGGTTGGACCAACTGGCCTGTTGGTCCTATGGACCGGTTGGACCAACTGGCCTGTTGGTCCTATGGACCGGTTGGACCAACTGGCCTGTTGGTCCTATGGACCGGTTGGACCAACTGGCCTGTTGGTCCTATGGACCGGTTGGACCAACTGGCCTGTTGGTCCTATGGACCGGTTGGACCAACTGGCCTGTTGGTCCTATGGACCGGTTGGACCAACTGGCCTGTTGGTCCTATGGACCGGTTGGACCAACTGGCCTGTTGGTCCTATGGACCGGTTGGACCAACTGGCCTGTTGGTCCTATGGACCGGTTGGACCAACTGGCCTGTTGGTCCTATGGACCGGTTGGACCAACTGGCCTGTTGGTCCTATGGACCGGTTGGACCAACTGGCCTGTTGGTCCTATGGACCGGTTGGACCAACTGGCCTGTTGGTCCTATGGACCGGTTGGACCAACTGGCCTGTTGGTCCTATGGACCGGTTGGACCAACTGGCCTGTTGGTCCTATGGACCGGTTGGACCAACTGGCCTGTTGGTCCTATGGACCGGTTGGACCAACTGGCCTGTTGGTCCTATGGACCGGTTGGACCAACTGGCCTGTTGGTCCTATGGACCGGTTGGACCAACTGGCCTGTTGGTCCTATGGACCGGTTGGACCAACTGGCCTGTTGGTCCTATGGACCGGTTGGACCAACTGGCCTGTTGGTCCTATGGACCGGTTGGACCAACTGGCCTGTTGGTCCTATGGACCGGTTGGACCAACTGGCCTGTTGGTCCTATGGACCGGTTGGACCAACTGGCCTGTTGGTCCTATGGACCGGTTGGACCAACTGGCCTGTTGGTCCTATGGACCGGTTGGACCAACTGGCCTGTTGGTCCTATGGACCGGTTGGACCAACTGGCCTGTTGGTCCTATGGACCGGTTGGACCAACTGGCCTGTTGGTCCTATGGACCGGTTGGACCAACTGGCCTGTTGGTCCTATGGACCGGTTGGACCAACTGGCCTGTTGGTCCTATGGACCGGTTGGACCAACTGGCCTGTTGGTCCTATGGACCGGTTGGACCAACTGGCCTGTTGGTCCTATGGACCGGTTGGACCAACTGGCCTGTTGGTCCTATGGACCGGTTGGACCAACTGGCCTGTTGGTCCTATGGACCGGTTGGACCAACTGGCCTGTTGGTCCTATGGACCGGTTGGACCAACTGGCCTGTTGGTCCTATGGACCGGTTGGACCAACTGGCCTGTTGGTCCTATGGACCGGTTGGACCAACTGGCCTGTTGGTCCTATGGACCGGTTGGACCAACTGGCCTGTTGGTCCTATGGACCGGTTGGACCAACTGGCCTGTTGGTCCTATGGACCGGTTGGACCAACTGGCCTGTTGGTCCTATGGACCGGTTGGACCAACTGGCCTGTTGGTCCTATGGACCGGTTGGACCAACTGGCCTGTTGGTCCTATGGACCGGTTGGACCAACTGGCCTGTTGGTCCTATGGACCGGTTGGACCAACTGGCCTGTTGGTCCTATGGACCGGTTGGACCAACTGGCCTGTTGGTCCTATGGACCGGTTGGACCAACTGGCCTGTTGGTCCTATGGACCGGTTGGACCAACTGGCCTGTTGGTCCTATGGACCGGTTGGACCAACTGGCCTGTTGGTCCTATGGACCGGTTGGACCAACTGGCCTGTTGGTCCTATGGACCGGTTGGACCAACTGGCCTGTTGGTCCTATGGACCGGTTGGACCAACTGGCCTGTTGGTCCTATGGACCGGTTGGACCAACTGGCCTGTTGGTCCTATGGACCGGTTGGACCAACTGGCCTGTTGGTCCTATGGACCGGTTGGACCAACTGGCCTGTTGGTCCTATGGACCGGTTGGACCAACTGGCCTGTTGGTCCTATGGACCGGTTGGACCAACTGGCCTGTTGGTCCTATGGACCGGTTGGACCAACTGGCCTGTTGGTCCTATGGACCGGTTGGACCAACTGGCCTGTTGGTCCTATGGACCGGTTGGACCAACTGGCCTGTTGGTCCTATGGACCGGTTGGACCAACTGGCCTGTTGGTCCTATGGACCGGTTGGACCAACTGGCCTGTTGGTCCTATGGACCGGTTGGACCAACTGGCCTGTTGGTCCTATGGACCGGTTGGACCAACTGGCCTGTTGGTCCTATGGACCGGTTGGACCAACTGGCCTGTTGGTCCTATGGACCGGTTGGACCAACTGGCCTGTTGGTCCTATGGACCGGTTGGACCAACTGGCCTGTTGGTCCTATGGACCGGTTGGACCAACTGGCCTGTTGGTCCTATGGACCGGTTGGACCAACTGGCCTGTTGGTCCTATGGACCGGTTGGACCAACTGGCCTGTTGGTCCTATGGACCGGTTGGACCAACTGGCCTGTTGGTCCTATGGACCGGTTGGACCAACTGGCCTGTTGGTCCTATGGACCGGTTGGACCAACTGGCCTGTTGGTCCTATGGACCGGTTGGACCAACTGGCCTGTTGGTCCTATGGACCGGTTGGACCAACTGGCCTGTTGGTCCTATGGACCGGTTGGACCAACTGGCCTGTTGGTCCTATGGACCGGTTGGACCAACTGGCCTGTTGGTCCTATGGACCGGTTGGACCAACTGGCCTGTTGGTCCTATGGACCGGTTGGACCAACTGGCCTGTTGGTCCTATGGACCGGTTGGACCAACTGGCCTGTTGGTCCTATGGACCGGTTGGACCAACTGGCCTGTTGGTCCTATGGACCGGTTGGACCAACTGGCCTGTTGGTCCTATGGACCGGTTGGACCAACTGGCCTGTTGGTCCTATGGACCGGTTGGACCAACTGGCCTGTTGGTCCTATGGACCGGTTGGACCAACTGGCCTGTTGGTCCTATGGACCGGTTGGACCAACTGGCCTGTTGGTCCTATGGACCGGTTGGACCAACTGGCCTGTTGGTCCTATGGACCGGTTGGACCAACTGGCCTGTTGGTCCTATGGACCGGTTGGACCAACTGGCCTGTTGGTCCTATGGACCGGTTGGACCAACTGGCCTGTTGGTCCTATGGACCGGTTGGACCAACTGGCCTGTTGGTCCTATGGACCGGTTGGACCAACTGGCCTGTTGGTCCTATGGACCGGTTGGACCAACTGGCCTGTTGGTCCTATGGACCGGTTGGACCAACTGGCCTGTTGGTCCTATGGACCGGTTGGACCAACTGGCCTGTTGGTCCTATGGACCGGTTGGACCAACTGGCCTGTTGGTCCTATGGACCGGTTGGACCAACTGGCCTGTTGGTCCTATGGACCGGTTGGACCAACTGGCCTGTTGGTCCTATGGACCGGTTGGACCAACTGGCCTGTTGGTCCTATGGACCGGTTGGACCAACTGGCCTGTTGGTCCTATGGACCGGTTGGACCAACTGGCCTGTTGGTCCTATGGACCGGTTGGACCAACTGGCCTGTTGGTCCTATGGACCGGTTGGACCAACTGGCCTGTTGGTCCTATGGACCGGTTGGACCAACTGGCCTGTTGGTCCTATGGACCGGTTGGACCAACTGGCCTGTTGGTCCTATGGACCGGTTGGACCAACTGGCCTGTTGGTCCTATGGACCGGTTGGACCAACTGGCCTGTTGGTCCTATGGACCGGTTGGACCAACTGGCCTGTTGGTCCTATGGACCGGTTGGACCAACTGGCCTGTTGGTCCTATGGACCGGTTGGACCAACTGGCCTGTTGGTCCTATGGACCGGTTGGACCAACTGGCCTGTTGGTCCTATGGACCGGTTGGACCAACTGGCCTGTTGGTCCTATGGACCGGTTGGACCAACTGGCCTGTTGGTCCTATGGACCGGTTGGACCAACTGGCCTGTTGGTCCTATGGACCGGTTGGACCAACTGGCCTGTTGGTCCTATGGACCGGTTGGACCAACTGGCCTGTTGGTCCTATGGACCGGTTGGACCAACTGGCCTGTTGGTCCTATGGACCGGTTGGACCAACTGGCCTGTTGGTCCTATGGACCGGTTGGACCAACTGGCCTGTTGGTCCTATGGACCGGTTGGACCAACTGGCCTGTTGGTCCTATGGACCGGTTGGACCAACTGGCCTGTTGGTCCTATGGACCGGTTGGACCAACTGGCCTGTTGGTCCTATGGACCGGTTGGACCAACTGGCCTGTTGGTCCTATGGACCGGTTGGACCAACTGGCCTGTTGGTCCTATGGACCGGTTGGACCAACTGGCCTGTTGGTCCTATGGACCGGTTGGACCAACTGGCCTGTTGGTCCTATGGACCGGTTGGACCAACTGGCCTGTTGGTCCTATGGACCGGTTGGACCAACTGGCCTGTTGGTCCTATGGACCGGTTGGACCAACTGGCCTGTTGGTCCTATGGACCGGTTGGACCAACTGGCCTGTTGGTCCTATGGACCGGTTGGACCAACTGGCCTGTTGGTCCTATGGACCGGTTGGACCAACTGGCCTGTTGGTCCTATGGACCGGTTGGACCAACTGGCCTGTTGGTCCTATGGACCGGTTGGACCAACTGGCCTGTTGGTCCTATGGACCGGTTGGACCAACTGGCCTGTTGGTCCTATGGACCGGTTGGACCAACTGGCCTGTTGGTCCTATGGACCGGTTGGACCAACTGGCCTGTTGGTCCTATGGACCGGTTGGACCAACTGGCCTGTTGGTCCTATGGACCGGTTGGACCAACTGGCCTGTTGGTCCTATGGACCGGTTGGACCAACTGGCCTGTTGGTCCTATGGACCGGTTGGACCAACTGGCCTGTTGGTCCTATGGACCGGTTGGACCAACTGGCCTGTTGGTCCTATGGACCGGTTGGACCAACTGGCCTGTTGGTCCTATGGACCGGTTGGACCAACTGGCCTGTTGGTCCTATGGACCGGTTGGACCAACTGGCCTGTTGGTCCTATGGACCGGTTGGACCAACTGGCCTGTTGGTCCTATGGACCGGTTGGACCAACTGGCCTGTTGGTCCTATGGACCGGTTGGACCAACTGGCCTGTTGGTCCTATGGACCGGTTGGACCAACTGGCCTGTTGGTCCTATGGACCGGTTGGACCAACTGGCCTGTTGGTCCTATGGACCGGTTGGACCAACTGGCCTGTTGGTCCTATGGACCGGTTGGACCAACTGGCCTGTTGGTCCTATGGACCGGTTGGACCAACTGGCCTGTTGGTCCTATGGACCGGTTGGACCAACTGGCCTGTTGGTCCTATGGACCGGTTGGACCAACTGGCCTGTTGGTCCTATGGACCGGTTGGACCAACTGGCCTGTTGGTCCTATGGACCGGTTGGACCAACTGGCCTGTTGGTCCTATGGACCGGTTGGACCAACTGGCCTGTTGGTCCTATGGACCGGTTGGACCAACTGGCCTGTTGGTCCTATGGACCGGTTGGACCAACTGGCCTGTTGGTCCTATGGACCGGTTGGACCAACTGGCCTGTTGGTCCTATGGACCGGTTGGACCAACTGGCCTGTTGGTCCTATGGACCGGTTGGACCAACTGGCCTGTTGGTCCTATGGACCGGTTGGACCAACTGGCCTGTTGGTCCTATGGACCGGTTGGACCAACTGGCCTGTTGGTCCTATGGACCGGTTGGACCAACTGGCCTGTTGGTCCTATGGACCGGTTGGACCAACTGGCCTGTTGGTCCTATGGACCGGTTGGACCAACTGGCCTGTTGGTCCTATGGACCGGTTGGACCAACTGGCCTGTTGGTCCTATGGACCGGTTGGACCAACTGGCCTGTTGGTCCTATGGACCGGTTGGACCAACTGGCCTGTTGGTCCTATGGACCGGTTGGACCAACTGGCCTGTTGGTCCTATGGACCGGTTGGACCAACTGGCCTGTTGGTCCTATGGACCGGTTGGACCAACTGGCCTGTTGGTCCTATGGACCGGTTGGACCAACTGGCCTGTTGGTCCTATGGACCGGTTGGACCAACTGGCCTGTTGGTCCTATGGACCGGTTGGACCAACTGGCCTGTTGGTCCTATGGACCGGTTGGACCAACTGGCCTGTTGGTCCTATGGACCGGTTGGACCAACTGGCCTGTTGGTCCTATGGACCGGTTGGACCAACTGGCCTGTTGGTCCTATGGACCGGTTGGACCAACTGGCCTGTTGGTCCTATGGACCGGTTGGACCAACTGGCCTGTTGGTCCTATGGACCGGTTGGACCAACTGGCCTGTTGGTCCTATGGACCGGTTGGACCAACTGGCCTGTTGGTCCTATGGACCGGTTGGACCAACTGGCCTGTTGGTCCTATGGACCGGTTGGACCAACTGGCCTGTTGGTCCTATGGACCGGTTGGACCAACTGGCCTGTTGGTCCTATGGACCGGTTGGACCAACTGGCCTGTTGGTCCTATGGACCGGTTGGACCAACTGGCCTGTTGGTCCTATGGACCGGTTGGACCAACTGGCCTGTTGGTCCTATGGACCGGTTGGACCAACTGGCCTGTTGGTCCTATGGACCGGTTGGACCAACTGGCCTGTTGGTCCTATGGACCGGTTGGACCAACTGGCCTGTTGGTCCTATGGACCGGTTGGACCAACTGGCCTGTTGGTCCTATGGACCGGTTGGACCAACTGGCCTGTTGGTCCTATGGACCGGTTGGACCAACTGGCCTGTTGGTCCTATGGACCGGTTGGACCAACTGGCCTGTTGGTCCTATGGACCGGTTGGACCAACTGGCCTGTTGGTCCTATGGACCGGTTGGACCAACTGGCCTGTTGGTCCTATGGACCGGTTGGACCAACTGGCCTGTTGGTCCTATGGACCGGTTGGACCAACTGGCCTGTTGGTCCTATGGACCGGTTGGACCAACTGGCCTGTTGGTCCTATGGACCGGTTGGACCAACTGGCCTGTTGGTCCTATGGACCGGTTGGACCAACTGGCCTGTTGGTCCTATGGACCGGTTGGACCAACTGGCCTGTTGGTCCTATGGACCGGTTGGACCAACTGGCCTGTTGGTCCTATGGACCGGTTGGACCAACTGGCCTGTTGGTCCTATGGACCGGTTGGACCAACTGGCCTGTTGGTCCTATGGACCGGTTGGACCAACTGGCCTGTTGGTCCTATGGACCGGTTGGACCAACTGGCCTGTTGGTCCTATGGACCGGTTGGACCAACTGGCCTGTTGGTCCTATGGACCGGTTGGACCAACTGGCCTGTTGGTCCTATGGACCGGTTGGACCAACTGGCCTGTTGGTCCTATGGACCGGTTGGACCAACTGGCCTGTTGGTCCTATGGACCGGTTGGACCAACTGGCCTGTTGGTCCTATGGACCGGTTGGACCAACTGGCCTGTTGGTCCTATGGACCGGTTGGACCAACTGGCCTGTTGGTCCTATGGACCGGTTGGACCAACTGGCCTGTTGGTCCTATGGACCGGTTGGACCAACTGGCCTGTTGGTCCTATGGACCGGTTGGACCAACTGGCCTGTTGGTCCTATGGACCGGTTGGACCAACTGGCCTGTTGGTCCTATGGACCGGTTGGACCAACTGGCCTGTTGGTCCTATGGACCGGTTGGACCAACTGGCCTGTTGGTCCTATGGACCGGTTGGACCAACTGGCCTGTTGGTCCTATGGACCGGTTGGACCAACTGGCCTGTTGGTCCTATGGACCGGTTGGACCAACTGGCCTGTTGGTCCTATGGACCGGTTGGACCAACTGGCCTGTTGGTCCTATGGACCGGTTGGACCAACTGGCCTGTTGGTCCTATGGACCGGTTGGACCAACTGGCCTGTTGGTCCTATGGACCGGTTGGACCAACTGGCCTGTTGGTCCTATGGACCGGTTGGACCAACTGGCCTGTTGGTCCTATGGACCGGTTGGACCAACTGGCCTGTTGGTCCTATGGACCGGTTGGACCAACTGGCCTGTTGGTCCTATGGACCGGTTGGACCAACTGGCCTGTTGGTCCTATGGACCGGTTGGACCAACTGGCCTGTTGGTCCTATGGACCGGTTGGACCAACTGGCCTGTTGGTCCTATGGACCGGTTGGACCAACTGGCCTGTTGGTCCTATGGACCGGTTGGACCAACTGGCCTGTTGGTCCTATGGACCGGTTGGACCAACTGGCCTGTTGGTCCTATGGACCGGTTGGACCAACTGGCCTGTTGGTCCTATGGACCGGTTGGACCAACTGGCCTGTTGGTCCTATGGACCGGTTGGACCAACTGGCCTGTTGGTCCTATGGACCGGTTGGACCAACTGGCCTGTTGGTCCTATGGACCGGTTGGACCAACTGGCCTGTTGGTCCTATGGACCGGTTGGACCAACTGGCCTGTTGGTCCTATGGACCGGTTGGACCAACTGGCCTGTTGGTCCTATGGACCGGTTGGACCAACTGGCCTGTTGGTCCTATGGACCGGTTGGACCAACTGGCCTGTTGGTCCTATGGACCGGTTGGACCAACTGGCCTGTTGGTCCTATGGACCGGTTGGACCAACTGGCCTGTTGGTCCTATGGACCGGTTGGACCAACTGGCCTGTTGGTCCTATGGACCGGTTGGACCAACTGGCCTGTTGGTCCTATGGACCGGTTGGACCAACTGGCCTGTTGGTCCTATGGACCGGTTGGACCAACTGGCCTGTTGGTCCTATGGACCGGTTGGACCAACTGGCCTGTTGGTCCTATGGACCGGTTGGACCAACTGGCCTGTTGGTCCTATGGACCGGTTGGACCAACTGGCCTGTTGGTCCTATGGACCGGTTGGACCAACTGGCCTGTTGGTCCTATGGACCGGTTGGACCAACTGGCCTGTTGGTCCTATGGACCGGTTGGACCAACTGGCCTGTTGGTCCTATGGACCGGTTGGACCAACTGGCCTGTTGGTCCTATGGACCGGTTGGACCAACTGGCCTGTTGGTCCTATGGACCGGTTGGACCAACTGGCCTGTTGGTCCTATGGACCGGTTGGACCAACTGGCCTGTTGGTCCTATGGACCGGTTGGACCAACTGGCCTGTTGGTCCTATGGACCGGTTGGACCAACTGGCCTGTTGGTCCTATGGACCGGTTGGACCAACTGGCCTGTTGGTCCTATGGACCGGTTGGACCAACTGGCCTGTTGGTCCTATGGACCGGTTGGACCAACTGGCCTGTTGGTCCTATGGACCGGTTGGACCAACTGGCCTGTTGGTCCTATGGACCGGTTGGACCAACTGGCCTGTTGGTCCTATGGACCGGTTGGACCAACTGGCCTGTTGGTCCTATGGACCGGTTGGACCAACTGGCCTGTTGGTCCTATGGACCGGTTGGACCAACTGGCCTGTTGGTCCTATGGACCGGTTGGACCAACTGGCCTGTTGGTCCTATGGACCGGTTGGACCAACTGGCCTGTTGGTCCTATGGACCGGTTGGACCAACTGGCCTGTTGGTCCTATGGACCGGTTGGACCAACTGGCCTGTTGGTCCTATGGACCGGTTGGACCAACTGGCCTGTTGGTCCTATGGACCGGTTGGACCAACTGGCCTGTTGGTCCTATGGACCGGTTGGACCAACTGGCCTGTTGGTCCTATGGACCGGTTGGACCAACTGGCCTGTTGGTCCTATGGACCGGTTGGACCAACTGGCCTGTTGGTCCTATGGACCGGTTGGACCAACTGGCCTGTTGGTCCTATGGACCGGTTGGACCAACTGGCCTGTTGGTCCTATGGACCGGTTGGACCAACTGGCCTGTTGGTCCTATGGACCGGTTGGACCAACTGGCCTGTTGGTCCTATGGACCGGTTGGACCAACTGGCCTGTTGGTCCTATGGACCGGTTGGACCAACTGGCCTGTTGGTCCTATGGACCGGTTGGACCAACTGGCCTGTTGGTCCTATGGACCGGTTGGACCAACTGGCCTGTTGGTCCTATGGACCGGTTGGACCAACTGGCCTGTTGGTCCTATGGACCGGTTGGACCAACTGGCCTGTTGGTCCTATGGACCGGTTGGACCAACTGGCCTGTTGGTCCTATGGACCGGTTGGACCAACTGGCCTGTTGGTCCTATGGACCGGTTGGACCAACTGGCCTGTTGGTCCTATGGACCGGTTGGACCAACTGGCCTGTTGGTCCTATGGACCGGTTGGACCAACTGGCCTGTTGGTCCTATGGACCGGTTGGACCAACTGGCCTGTTGGTCCTATGGACCGGTTGGACCAACTGGCCTGTTGGTCCTATGGACCGGTTGGACCAACTGGCCTGTTGGTCCTATGGACCGGTTGGACCAACTGGCCTGTTGGTCCTATGGACCGGTTGGACCAACTGGCCTGTTGGTCCTATGGACCGGTTGGACCAACTGGCCTGTTGGTCCTATGGACCGGTTGGACCAACTGGCCTGTTGGTCCTATGGACCGGTTGGACCAACTGGCCTGTTGGTCCTATGGACCGGTTGGACCAACTGGCCTGTTGGTCCTATGGACCGGTTGGACCAACTGGCCTGTTGGTCCTATGGACCGGTTGGACCAACTGGCCTGTTGGTCCTATGGACCGGTTGGACCAACTGGCCTGTTGGTCCTATGGACCGGTTGGACCAACTGGCCTGTTGGTCCTATGGACCGGTTGGACCAACTGGCCTGTTGGTCCTATGGACCGGTTGGACCAACTGGCCTGTTGGTCCTATGGACCGGTTGGACCAACTGGCCTGTTGGTCCTATGGACCGGTTGGACCAACTGGCCTGTTGGTCCTATGGACCGGTTGGACCAACTGGCCTGTTGGTCCTATGGACCGGTTGGACCAACTGGCCTGTTGGTCCTATGGACCGGTTGGACCAACTGGCCTGTTGGTCCTATGGACCGGTTGGACCAACTGGCCTGTTGGTCCTATGGACCGGTTGGACCAACTGGCCTGTTGGTCCTATGGACCGGTTGGACCAACTGGCCTGTTGGTCCTATGGACCGGTTGGACCAACTGGCCTGTTGGTCCTATGGACCGGTTGGACCAACTGGCCTGTTGGTCCTATGGACCGGTTGGACCAACTGGCCTGTTGGTCCTATGGACCGGTTGGACCAACTGGCCTGTTGGTCCTATGGACCGGTTGGACCAACTGGCCTGTTGGTCCTATGGACCGGTTGGACCAACTGGCCTGTTGGTCCTATGGACCGGTTGGACCAACTGGCCTGTTGGTCCTATGGACCGGTTGGACCAACTGGCCTGTTGGTCCTATGGACCGGTTGGACCAACTGGCCTGTTGGTCCTATGGACCGGTTGGACCAACTGGCCTGTTGGTCCTATGGACCGGTTGGACCAACTGGCCTGTTGGTCCTATGGACCGGTTGGACCAACTGGCCTGTTGGTCCTATGGACCGGTTGGACCAACTGGCCTGTTGGTCCTATGGACCGGTTGGACCAACTGGCCTGTTGGTCCTATGGACCGGTTGGACCAACTGGCCTGTTGGTCCTATGGACCGGTTGGACCAACTGGCCTGTTGGTCCTATGGACCGGTTGGACCAACTGGCCTGTTGGTCCTATGGACCGGTTGGACCAACTGGCCTGTTGGTCCTATGGACCGGTTGGACCAACTGGCCTGTTGGTCCTATGGACCGGTTGGACCAACTGGCCTGTTGGTCCTATGGACCGGTTGGACCAACTGGCCTGTTGGTCCTATGGACCGGTTGGACCAACTGGCCTGTTGGTCCTATGGACCGGTTGGACCAACTGGCCTGTTGGTCCTATGGACCGGTTGGACCAACTGGCCTGTTGGTCCTATGGACCGGTTGGACCAACTGGCCTGTTGGTCCTATGGACCGGTTGGACCAACTGGCCTGTTGGTCCTATGGACCGGTTGGACCAACTGGCCTGTTGGTCCTATGGACCGGTTGGACCAACTGGCCTGTTGGTCCTATGGACCGGTTGGACCAACTGGCCTGTTGGTCCTATGGACCGGTTGGACCAACTGGCCTGTTGGTCCTATGGACCGGTTGGACCAACTGGCCTGTTGGTCCTATGGACCGGTTGGACCAACTGGCCTGTTGGTCCTATGGACCGGTTGGACCAACTGGCCTGTTGGTCCTATGGACCGGTTGGACCAACTGGCCTGTTGGTCCTATGGACCGGTTGGACCAACTGGCCTGTTGGTCCTATGGACCGGTTGGACCAACTGGCCTGTTGGTCCTATGGACCGGTTGGACCAACTGGCCTGTTGGTCCTATGGACCGGTTGGACCAACTGGCCTGTTGGTCCTATGGACCGGTTGGACCAACTGGCCTGTTGGTCCTATGGACCGGTTGGACCAACTGGCCTGTTGGTCCTATGGACCGGTTGGACCAACTGGCCTGTTGGTCCTATGGACCGGTTGGACCAACTGGCCTGTTGGTCCTATGGACCGGTTGGACCAACTGGCCTGTTGGTCCTATGGACCGGTTGGACCAACTGGCCTGTTGGTCCTATGGACCGGTTGGACCAACTGGCCTGTTGGTCCTATGGACCGGTTGGACCAACTGGCCTGTTGGTCCTATGGACCGGTTGGACCAACTGGCCTGTTGGTCCTATGGACCGGTTGGACCAACTGGCCTGTTGGTCCTATGGACCGGTTGGACCAACTGGCCTGTTGGTCCTATGGACCGGTTGGACCAACTGGCCTGTTGGTCCTATGGACCGGTTGGACCAACTGGCCTGTTGGTCCTATGGACCGGTTGGACCAACTGGCCTGTTGGTCCTATGGACCGGTTGGACCAACTGGCCTGTTGGTCCTATGGACCGGTTGGACCAACTGGCCTGTTGGTCCTATGGACCGGTTGGACCAACTGGCCTGTTGGTCCTATGGACCGGTTGGACCAACTGGCCTGTTGGTCCTATGGACCGGTTGGACCAACTGGCCTGTTGGTCCTATGGACCGGTTGGACCAACTGGCCTGTTGGTCCTATGGACCGGTTGGACCAACTGGCCTGTTGGTCCTATGGACCGGTTGGACCAACTGGCCTGTTGGTCCTATGGACCGGTTGGACCAACTGGCCTGTTGGTCCTATGGACCGGTTGGACCAACTGGCCTGTTGGTCCTATGGACCGGTTGGACCAACTGGCCTGTTGGTCCTATGGACCGGTTGGACCAACTGGCCTGTTGGTCCTATGGACCGGTTGGACCAACTGGCCTGTTGGTCCTATGGACCGGTTGGACCAACTGGCCTGTTGGTCCTATGGACCGGTTGGACCAACTGGCCTGTTGGTCCTATGGACCGGTTGGACCAACTGGCCTGTTGGTCCTATGGACCGGTTGGACCAACTGGCCTGTTGGTCCTATGGACCGGTTGGACCAACTGGCCTGTTGGTCCTATGGACCGGTTGGACCAACTGGCCTGTTGGTCCTATGGACCGGTTGGACCAACTGGCCTGTTGGTCCTATGGACCGGTTGGACCAACTGGCCTGTTGGTCCTATGGACCGGTTGGACCAACTGGCCTGTTGGTCCTATGGACCGGTTGGACCAACTGGCCTGTTGGTCCTATGGACCGGTTGGACCAACTGGCCTGTTGGTCCTATGGACCGGTTGGACCAACTGGCCTGTTGGTCCTATGGACCGGTTGGACCAACTGGCCTGTTGGTCCTATGGACCGGTTGGACCAACTGGCCTGTTGGTCCTATGGACCGGTTGGACCAACTGGCCTGTTGGTCCTATGGACCGGTTGGACCAACTGGCCTGTTGGTCCTATGGACCGGTTGGACCAACTGGCCTGTTGGTCCTATGGACCGGTTGGACCAACTGGCCTGTTGGTCCTATGGACCGGTTGGACCAACTGGCCTGTTGGTCCTATGGACCGGTTGGACCAACTGGCCTGTTGGTCCTATGGACCGGTTGGACCAACTGGCCTGTTGGTCCTATGGACCGGTTGGACCAACTGGCCTGTTGGTCCTATGGACCGGTTGGACCAACTGGCCTGTTGGTCCTATGGACCGGTTGGACCAACTGGCCTGTTGGTCCTATGGACCGGTTGGACCAACTGGCCTGTTGGTCCTATGGACCGGTTGGACCAACTGGCCTGTTGGTCCTATGGACCGGTTGGACCAACTGGCCTGTTGGTCCTATGGACCGGTTGGACCAACTGGCCTGTTGGTCCTATGGACCGGTTGGACCAACTGGCCTGTTGGTCCTATGGACCGGTTGGACCAACTGGCCTGTTGGTCCTATGGACCGGTTGGACCAACTGGCCTGTTGGTCCTATGGACCGGTTGGACCAACTGGCCTGTTGGTCCTATGGACCGGTTGGACCAACTGGCCTGTTGGTCCTATGGACCGGTTGGACCAACTGGCCTGTTGGTCCTATGGACCGGTTGGACCAACTGGCCTGTTGGTCCTATGGACCGGTTGGACCAACTGGCCTGTTGGTCCTATGGACCGGTTGGACCAACTGGCCTGTTGGTCCTATGGACCGGTTGGACCAACTGGCCTGTTGGTCCTATGGACCGGTTGGACCAACTGGCCTGTTGGTCCTATGGACCGGTTGGACCAACTGGCCTGTTGGTCCTATGGACCGGTTGGACCAACTGGCCTGTTGGTCCTATGGACCGGTTGGACCAACTGGCCTGTTGGTCCTATGGACCGGTTGGACCAACTGGCCTGTTGGTCCTATGGACCGGTTGGACCAACTGGCCTGTTGGTCCTATGGACCGGTTGGACCAACTGGCCTGTTGGTCCTATGGACCGGTTGGACCAACTGGCCTGTTGGTCCTATGGACCGGTTGGACCAACTGGCCTGTTGGTCCTATGGACCGGTTGGACCAACTGGCCTGTTGGTCCTATGGACCGGTTGGACCAACTGGCCTGTTGGTCCTATGGACCGGTTGGACCAACTGGCCTGTTGGTCCTATGGACCGGTTGGACCAACTGGCCTGTTGGTCCTATGGACCGGTTGGACCAACTGGCCTGTTGGTCCTATGGACCGGTTGGACCAACTGGCCTGTTGGTCCTATGGACCGGTTGGACCAACTGGCCTGTTGGTCCTATGGACCGGTTGGACCAACTGGCCTGTTGGTCCTATGGACCGGTTGGACCAACTGGCCTGTTGGTCCTATGGACCGGTTGGACCAACTGGCCTGTTGGTCCTATGGACCGGTTGGACCAACTGGCCTGTTGGTCCTATGGACCGGTTGGACCAACTGGCCTGTTGGTCCTATGGACCGGTTGGACCAACTGGCCTGTTGGTCCTATGGACCGGTTGGACCAACTGGCCTGTTGGTCCTATGGACCGGTTGGACCAACTGGCCTGTTGGTCCTATGGACCGGTTGGACCAACTGGCCTGTTGGTCCTATGGACCGGTTGGACCAACTGGCCTGTTGGTCCTATGGACCGGTTGGACCAACTGGCCTGTTGGTCCTATGGACCGGTTGGACCAACTGGCCTGTTGGTCCTATGGACCGGTTGGACCAACTGGCCTGTTGGTCCTATGGACCGGTTGGACCAACTGGCCTGTTGGTCCTATGGACCGGTTGGACCAACTGGCCTGTTGGTCCTATGGACCGGTTGGACCAACTGGCCTGTTGGTCCTATGGACCGGTTGGACCAACTGGCCTGTTGGTCCTATGGACCGGTTGGACCAACTGGCCTGTTGGTCCTATGGACCGGTTGGACCAACTGGCCTGTTGGTCCTATGGACCGGTTGGACCAACTGGCCTGTTGGTCCTATGGACCGGTTGGACCAACTGGCCTGTTGGTCCTATGGACCGGTTGGACCAACTGGCCTGTTGGTCCTATGGACCGGTTGGACCAACTGGCCTGTTGGTCCTATGGACCGGTTGGACCAACTGGCCTGTTGGTCCTATGGACCGGTTGGACCAACTGGCCTGTTGGTCCTATGGACCGGTTGGACCAACTGGCCTGTTGGTCCTATGGACCGGTTGGACCAACTGGCCTGTTGGTCCTATGGACCGGTTGGACCAACTGGCCTGTTGGTCCTATGGACCGGTTGGACCAACTGGCCTGTTGGTCCTATGGACCGGTTGGACCAACTGGCCTGTTGGTCCTATGGACCGGTTGGACCAACTGGCCTGTTGGTCCTATGGACCGGTTGGACCAACTGGCCTGTTGGTCCTATGGACCGGTTGGACCAACTGGCCTGTTGGTCCTATGGACCGGTTGGACCAACTGGCCTGTTGGTCCTATGGACCGGTTGGACCAACTGGCCTGTTGGTCCTATGGACCGGTTGGACCAACTGGCCTGTTGGTCCTATGGACCGGTTGGACCAACTGGCCTGTTGGTCCTATGGACCGGTTGGACCAACTGGCCTGTTGGTCCTATGGACCGGTTGGACCAACTGGCCTGTTGGTCCTATGGACCGGTTGGACCAACTGGCCTGTTGGTCCTATGGACCGGTTGGACCAACTGGCCTGTTGGTCCTATGGACCGGTTGGACCAACTGGCCTGTTGGTCCTATGGACCGGTTGGACCAACTGGCCTGTTGGTCCTATGGACCGGTTGGACCAACTGGCCTGTTGGTCCTATGGACCGGTTGGACCAACTGGCCTGTTGGTCCTATGGACCGGTTGGACCAACTGGCCTGTTGGTCCTATGGACCGGTTGGACCAACTGGCCTGTTGGTCCTATGGACCGGTTGGACCAACTGGCCTGTTGGTCCTATGGACCGGTTGGACCAACTGGCCTGTTGGTCCTATGGACCGGTTGGACCAACTGGCCTGTTGGTCCTATGGACCGGTTGGACCAACTGGCCTGTTGGTCCTATGGACCGGTTGGACCAACTGGCCTGTTGGTCCTATGGACCGGTTGGACCAACTGGCCTGTTGGTCCTATGGACCGGTTGGACCAACTGGCCTGTTGGTCCTATGGACCGGTTGGACCAACTGGCCTGTTGGTCCTATGGACCGGTTGGACCAACTGGCCTGTTGGTCCTATGGACCGGTTGGACCAACTGGCCTGTTGGTCCTATGGACCGGTTGGACCAACTGGCCTGTTGGTCCTATGGACCGGTTGGACCAACTGGCCTGTTGGTCCTATGGACCGGTTGGACCAACTGGCCTGTTGGTCCTATGGACCGGTTGGACCAACTGGCCTGTTGGTCCTATGGACCGGTTGGACCAACTGGCCTGTTGGTCCTATGGACCGGTTGGACCAACTGGCCTGTTGGTCCTATGGACCGGTTGGACCAACTGGCCTGTTGGTCCTATGGACCGGTTGGACCAACTGGCCTGTTGGTCCTATGGACCGGTTGGACCAACTGGCCTGTTGGTCCTATGGACCGGTTGGACCAACTGGCCTGTTGGTCCTATGGACCGGTTGGACCAACTGGCCTGTTGGTCCTATGGACCGGTTGGACCAACTGGCCTGTTGGTCCTATGGACCGGTTGGACCAACTGGCCTGTTGGTCCTATGGACCGGTTGGACCAACTGGCCTGTTGGTCCTATGGACCGGTTGGACCAACTGGCCTGTTGGTCCTATGGACCGGTTGGACCAACTGGCCTGTTGGTCCTATGGACCGGTTGGACCAACTGGCCTGTTGGTCCTATGGACCGGTTGGACCAACTGGCCTGTTGGTCCTATGGACCGGTTGGACCAACTGGCCTGTTGGTCCTATGGACCGGTTGGACCAACTGGCCTGTTGGTCCTATGGACCGGTTGGACCAACTGGCCTGTTGGTCCTATGGACCGGTTGGACCAACTGGCCTGTTGGTCCTATGGACCGGTTGGACCAACTGGCCTGTTGGTCCTATGGACCGGTTGGACCAACTGGCCTGTTGGTCCTATGGACCGGTTGGACCAACTGGCCTGTTGGTCCTATGGACCGGTTGGACCAACTGGCCTGTTGGTCCTATGGACCGGTTGGACCAACTGGCCTGTTGGTCCTATGGACCGGTTGGACCAACTGGCCTGTTGGTCCTATGGACCGGTTGGACCAACTGGCCTGTTGGTCCTATGGACCGGTTGGACCAACTGGCCTGTTGGTCCTATGGACCGGTTGGACCAACTGGCCTGTTGGTCCTATGGACCGGTTGGACCAACTGGCCTGTTGGTCCTATGGACCGGTTGGACCAACTGGCCTGTTGGTCCTATGGACCGGTTGGACCAACTGGCCTGTTGGTCCTATGGACCGGTTGGACCAACTGGCCTGTTGGTCCTATGGACCGGTTGGACCAACTGGCCTGTTGGTCCTATGGACCGGTTGGACCAACTGGCCTGTTGGTCCTATGGACCGGTTGGACCAACTGGCCTGTTGGTCCTATGGACCGGTTGGACCAACTGGCCTGTTGGTCCTATGGACCGGTTGGACCAACTGGCCTGTTGGTCCTATGGACCGGTTGGACCAACTGGCCTGTTGGTCCTATGGACCGGTTGGACCAACTGGCCTGTTGGTCCTATGGACCGGTTGGACCAACTGGCCTGTTGGTCCTATGGACCGGTTGGACCAACTGGCCTGTTGGTCCTATGGACCGGTTGGACCAACTGGCCTGTTGGTCCTATGGACCGGTTGGACCAACTGGCCTGTTGGTCCTATGGACCGGTTGGACCAACTGGCCTGTTGGTCCTATGGACCGGTTGGACCAACTGGCCTGTTGGTCCTATGGACCGGTTGGACCAACTGGCCTGTTGGTCCTATGGACCGGTTGGACCAACTGGCCTGTTGGTCCTATGGACCGGTTGGACCAACTGGCCTGTTGGTCCTATGGACCGGTTGGACCAACTGGCCTGTTGGTCCTATGGACCGGTTGGACCAACTGGCCTGTTGGTCCTATGGACCGGTTGGACCAACTGGCCTGTTGGTCCTATGGACCGGTTGGACCAACTGGCCTGTTGGTCCTATGGACCGGTTGGACCAACTGGCCTGTTGGTCCTATGGACCGGTTGGACCAACTGGCCTGTTGGTCCTATGGACCGGTTGGACCAACTGGCCTGTTGGTCCTATGGACCGGTTGGACCAACTGGCCTGTTGGTCCTATGGACCGGTTGGACCAACTGGCCTGTTGGTCCTATGGACCGGTTGGACCAACTGGCCTGTTGGTCCTATGGACCGGTTGGACCAACTGGCCTGTTGGTCCTATGGACCGGTTGGACCAACTGGCCTGTTGGTCCTATGGACCGGTTGGACCAACTGGCCTGTTGGTCCTATGGACCGGTTGGACCAACTGGCCTGTTGGTCCTATGGACCGGTTGGACCAACTGGCCTGTTGGTCCTATGGACCGGTTGGACCAACTGGCCTGTTGGTCCTATGGACCGGTTGGACCAACTGGCCTGTTGGTCCTATGGACCGGTTGGACCAACTGGCCTGTTGGTCCTATGGACCGGTTGGACCAACTGGCCTGTTGGTCCTATGGACCGGTTGGACCAACTGGCCTGTTGGTCCTATGGACCGGTTGGACCAACTGGCCTGTTGGTCCTATGGACCGGTTGGACCAACTGGCCTGTTGGTCCTATGGACCGGTTGGACCAACTGGCCTGTTGGTCCTATGGACCGGTTGGACCAACTGGCCTGTTGGTCCTATGGACCGGTTGGACCAACTGGCCTGTTGGTCCTATGGACCGGTTGGACCAACTGGCCTGTTGGTCCTATGGACCGGTTGGACCAACTGGCCTGTTGGTCCTATGGACCGGTTGGACCAACTGGCCTGTTGGTCCTATGGACCGGTTGGACCAACTGGCCTGTTGGTCCTATGGACCGGTTGGACCAACTGGCCTGTTGGTCCTATGGACCGGTTGGACCAACTGGCCTGTTGGTCCTATGGACCGGTTGGACCAACTGGCCTGTTGGTCCTATGGACCGGTTGGACCAACTGGCCTGTTGGTCCTATGGACCGGTTGGACCAACTGGCCTGTTGGTCCTATGGACCGGTTGGACCAACTGGCCTGTTGGTCCTATGGACCGGTTGGACCAACTGGCCTGTTGGTCCTATGGACCGGTTGGACCAACTGGCCTGTTGGTCCTATGGACCGGTTGGACCAACTGGCCTGTTGGTCCTATGGACCGGTTGGACCAACTGGCCTGTTGGTCCTATGGACCGGTTGGACCAACTGGCCTGTTGGTCCTATGGACCGTTGGACCAACTGGCCTGTTGGTCCTATGGACCGGTTGGACCAACTGGCCTGTTGGTCCTATGGACCGGTTGGACCAACTGGCCTGTTGGTCCTATGGACCGGTTGGACCAACTGGCCTGTTGGTCCTATGGACCGGTTGGACCAACTGGCCTGTTGGTTCCTATGGACCGGTTGGACCAACTGGCCTGGTTGGTCCTATGGACCGGTTGGACCAATGGACCGGTTGGTCCTATGGACCGGTGGAACCAACTGGCCTGTTGGTCCTATGGACCGGTTGGACCAACTGGCCTGTTGGTCCTATGGACCGGTTGGACCAACTGGCCTGTTGGTCCTATGGACCGGTTGGACCAACTGGCCTGTTGGTCCTATGGACCGGTTGGACCAACTGGCCTGTTGGTCCTATGGACCGGTTGGACCAACTGGCCTGTTGGTCCTATGGACCGGTTGGACCAACTGGCCTGTTGGTCCTATGGACCGGTTGGACCAACTGGCCTGTTGGTCCTATGGACCGGTTGGACCAACTGGCCTGTTGGTCCTATGGACCGGTTGGACCAACTGGCCTGTTGGTCCTATGGACCGGTTGGACCAACTGGCCTGTTGGTCCTATGGACCGGTTGGACCAACTGGCCTGTTGGTCCTATGGACCGGTTGGACCAACTGGCCTGTTGGTCCTATGGACCGGTTGGACCAACTGGCCTGTTGGTCCTATGGACCGGTTGGACCAACTGGCCTGTTGGTCCTATGGACCGGTTGGACCAACTGGCCTGTTGGTCCTATGGACCGGTTGGACCAACTGGCCTGTTGGTCCTATGGACCGGTTGGACCAACTGGCCTGTTGGTCCTATGGACCGGTTGGACCAACTGGCCTGTTGGTCCTATGGACCGGTTGGACCAACTGGCCTGTTGGTCCTATGGACCGGTTGGACCAACTGGCCTGTTGGTCCTATGGACCGGTTGGACCAACTGGCCTGTTGGTCCTATGGACCGGTTGGACCAACTGGCCTGTTGGTCCTATGGACCGGTTGGACCAACTGGCCTGTTGGTCCTATGGACCGGTTGGACCAACTGGCCTGTTGGTCCTATGGACCGGTTGGACCAACTGGCCTGTTGGTCCTATGGACCGGTTGGACCAACTGGCCTGTTGGTCCTATGGACCGGTTGGACCAACTGGCCTGTTGGTCCTATGGACCGGTTGGACCAACTGGCCTGTTGGTCCTATGGACCGGTTGGACCAACTGGCCTGTTGGTCCTATGGACCGGTTGGACCAACTGGCCTGTTGGTCCTATGGACCGGTTGGACCAACTGGCCTGTTGGTCCTATGGACCGGTTGGACCAACTGGCCTGTTGGTCCTATGGACCGGTTGGACCAACTGGCCTGTTGGTCCTATGGACCGGTTGGACCAACTGGCCTGTTGGTCCTATGGACCGGTTGGACCAACTGGCCTGTTGGTCCTATGGACCGGTTGGACCAACTGGCCTGTTGGTCCTATGGACCGGTTGGACCAACTGGCCTGTTGGTCCTATGGACCGGTTGGACCAACTGGCCTGTTGGTCCTATGGACCGGTTGGACCAACTGGCCTGTTGGTCCTATGGACCGGTTGGACCAACTGGCCTGTTGGTCCTATGGACCGGTTGGACCAACTGGCCTGTTGGTCCTATGGACCGGTTGGACCAACTGGCCTGTTGGTCCTATGGACCGGTTGGACCAACTGGCCTGTTGGTCCTATGGACCGGTTGGACCAACTGGCCTGTTGGTCCTATGGACCGGTTGGACCAACTGGCCTGTTGGTCCTATGGACCGGTTGGACCAACTGGCCTGTTGGTCCTATGGACCGGTTGGACCAACTGGCCTGTTGGTCCTATGGACCGGTTGGACCAACTGGCCTGTTGGTCCTATGGACCGGTTGGACCAACTGGCCTGTTGGTCCTATGGACCGGTTGGACCAACTGGCCTGTTGGTCCTATGGACCGGTTGGACCAACTGGCCTGTTGGTCCTATGGACCGGTTGGACCAACTGGCCTGTTGGTCCTATGGACCGGTTGGACCAACTGGCCTGTTGGTCCTATGGACCGGTTGGACCAACTGGCCTGTTGGTCCTATGGACCGGTTGGACCAACTGGCCTGTTGGTCCTATGGACCGGTTGGACCAACTGGCCTGTTGGTCCTATGGACCGGTTGGACCAACTGGCCTGTTGGTCCTATGGACCGGTTGGACCAACTGGCCTGTTGGTCCTATGGACCGGTTGGACCAACTGGCCTGTTGGTCCTATGGACCGGTTGGACCAACTGGCCTGTTGGTCCTATGGACCGGTTGGACCAACTGGCCTGTTGGTCCTATGGACCGGTTGGACCAACTGGCCTGTTGGTCCTATGGACCGGTTGGACCAACTGGCCTGTTGGTCCTATGGACCGGTTGGACCAACTGGCCTGTTGGTCCTATGGACCGGTTGGACCAACTGGCCTGTTGGTCCTATGGACCGGTTGGACCAACTGGCCTGTTGGTCCTATGGACCGGTTGGACCAACTGGCCTGTTGGTCCTATGGACCGGTTGGACCAACTGGCCTGTTGGTCCTATGGACCGGTTGGACCAACTGGCCTGTTGGTCCTATGGACCGGTTGGACCAACTGGCCTGTTGGTCCTATGGACCGGTTGGACCAACTGGCCTGTTGGTCCTATGGACCGGTTGGACCAACTGGCCTGTTGGTCCTATGGACCGGTTGGACCAACTGGCCTGTTGGTCCTATGGACCGGTTGGACCAACTGGCCTGTTGGTCCTATGGACCGGTTGGACCAACTGGCCTGTTGGTCCTATGGACCGGTTGGACCAACTGGCCTGTTGGTCCTATGGACCGGTTGGACCAACTGGCCTGTTGGTCCTATGGACCGGTTGGACCAACTGGCCTGTTGGTCCTATGGACCGGTTGGACCAACTGGCCTGTTGGTCCTATGGACCGGTTGGACCAACTGGCCTGTTGGTCCTATGGACCGGTTGGACCAACTGGCCTGTTGGTCCTATGGACCGGTTGGACCAACTGGCCTGTTGGTCCTATGGACCGGTTGGACCAACTGGCCTGTTGGTCCTATGGACCGGTTGGACCAACTGGCCTGTTGGTCCTATGGACCGGTTGGACCAACTGGCCTGTTGGTCCTATGGACCGGTTGGACCAACTGGCCTGTTGGTCCTATGGACCGGTTGGACCAACTGGCCTGTTGGTCCTATGGACCGGTTGGACCAACTGGCCTGTTGGTCCTATGGACCGGTTGGACCAACTGGCCTGTTGGTCCTATGGACCGGTTGGACCAACTGGCCTGTTGGTCCTATGGACCGGTTGGACCTGGCCTGGGTTGGTGGACCGGTGGGGCTGGGGATGGACTGGTGGTGGACCAACTGGCCGGTTGGTCCTGGACCGGTTGGACCGTTGGGTGGTTGGGCCATGGGGGTTGGACCAACTGGCCTGTTGGTCCTATGGACCGGTTGGACCAACTGGCCTGTTGGTCCTATGGACCGGTTGGACCAACTGGCCTGTTGGTCCTATGGACCGGTTGGACCAACTGGCCTGTTGGTCCTATGGACCGGTTGGACCAACTGGCCTGTTGGTCCTATGGACCGGTTGGACCAACTGGCCTGTTGGTCCTATGGACCGGTTGGACCAACTGGCCTGTTGGTCCTATGGACCGGTTGGACCAACTGGCCTGTTGGTCCTATGGACCGGTTGGACCAACTGGCCTGTTGGTCCTATGGACCGGTTGGACCAACTGGCCTGTTGGTCCTATGGACCGGTTGGACCAACTGGCCTGTTGGTCCTATGGACCGGTTGGACCAACTGGCCTGTTGGTCCTATGGACCGGTTGGACCAACTGGCCTGTTGGTCCTATGGACCGGTTGGACCAACTGGCCTGTTGGTCCTATGGACCGGTTGGACCAACTGGCCTGTTGGTCCTATGGACCGGTTGGACCAACTGGCCTGTTGGTCCTATGGACCGGTTGGACCAACTGGCCTGTTGGTCCTATGGACCGGTTGGACCAACTGGCCTGTTGGTCCTATGGACCGGTTGGACCAACTGGCCTGTTGGTCCTATGGACCGGTTGGACCAACTGGCCTGTTGGTCCTATGGACCGGTTGGACCAACTGGCCTGTTGGTCCTATGGACCGGTTGGACCAACTGGCCTGTTGGTCCTATGGACCGGTTGGACCAACTGGCCTGTTGGTCCTATGGACCGGTTGGACCAACTGGCCTGTTGGTCCTATGGACCGGTTGGACCAACTGGCCTGTTGGTCCTATGGACCGGTTGGACCAACTGGCCTGTTGGTCCTATGGACCGGTTGGACCAACTGGCCTGTTGGTCCTATGGACCGGTTGGACCAACTGGCCTGTTGGTCCTATGGACCGGTTGGACCAACTGGCCTGTTGGTCCTATGGACCGGTTGGACCAACTGGCCTGTTGGTCCTATGGACCGGTTGGACCAACTGGCCTGTTGGTCCTATGGACCGGTTGGACCAACTGGCCTGTTGGTCCTATGGACCGGTTGGACCAACTGGCCTGTTGGTCCTATGGACCGGTTGGACCAACTGGCCTGTTGGTCCTATGGACCGGTTGGACCAACTGGCCTGTTGGTCCTATGGACCGGTTGGACCAACTGGCCTGTTGGTCCTATGGACCGGTTGGACCAACTGGCCTGTTGGTCCTATGGACCGGTTGGACCAACTGGCCTGTTGGTCCTATGGACCGGTTGGACCAACTGGCCTGTTGGTCCTATGGACCGGTTGGACCAACTGGCCTGTTGGTCCTATGGACCGGTTGGACCAACTGGCCTGTTGGTCCTATGGACCGGTTGGACCAACTGGCCTGTTGGTCCTATGGACCGGTTGGACCAACTGGCCTGTTGGTCCTATGGACCGGTTGGACCAACTGGCCTGTTGGTCCTATGGACCGGTTGGACCAACTGGCCTGTTGGTCCTATGGACCGGTTGGACCAACTGGCCTGTTGGTCCTATGGACCGGTTGGACCAACTGGCCTGTTGGTCCTATGGACCGGTTGGACCAACTGGCCTGTTGGTCCTATGGACCGGTTGGACCAACTGGCCTGTTGGTCCTATGGACCGGTTGGACCAACTGGCCTGTTGGTCCTATGGACCGGTTGGACCAACTGGCCTGTTGGTCCTATGGACCGGTTGGACCAACTGGCCTGTTGGTCCTATGGACCGGTTGGACCAACTGGCCTGTTGGTCCTATGGACCGGTTGGACCAACTGGCCTGTTGGTCCTATGGACCGGTTGGACCAACTGGCCTGTTGGTCCTATGGACCGGTTGGACCAACTGGCCTGTTGGTCCTATGGACCGGTTGGACCAACTGGCCTGTTGGTCCTATGGACCGGTTGGACCAACTGGCCTGTTGGTCCTATGGACCGGTTGGACCAACTGGCCTGTTGGTCCTATGGACCGGTTGGACCAACTGGCCTGTTGGTCCTATGGACCGGTTGGACCAACTGGCCTGTTGGTCCTATGGACCGGTTGGACCAACTGGCCTGTTGGTCCTATGGACCGGTTGGACCAACTGGCCTGTTGGTCCTATGGACCGGTTGGACCAACTGGCCTGTTGGTCCTATGGACCGGTTGGACCAACTGGCCTGTTGGTCCTATGGACCGGTTGGACCAACTGGCCTGTTGGTCCTATGGACCGGTTGGACCAACTGGCCTGTTGGTCCTATGGACCGGTTGGACCAACTGGCCTGTTGGTCCTATGGACCGGTTGGACCAACTGGCCTGTTGGTCCTATGGACCGGTTGGACCAACTGGCCTGTTGGTCCTATGGACCGGTTGGACCAACTGGCCTGTTGGTCCTATGGACCGGTTGGACCAACTGGCCTGTTGGTCCTATGGACCGGTTGGACCAACTGGCCTGTTGGTCCTATGGACCGGTTGGACCAACTGGCCTGTTGGTCCTATGGACCGGTTGGACCAACTGGCCTGTTGGTCCTATGGACCGGTTGGACCAACTGGCCTGTTGGTCCTATGGACCGGTTGGACCAACTGGCCTGTTGGTCCTATGGACCGGTTGGACCAACTGGCCTGTTGGTCCTATGGACCGGTTGGACCAACTGGCCTGTTGGTCCTATGGACCGGTTGGACCAACTGGCCTGTTGGTCCTATGGACCGGTTGGACCAACTGGCCTGTTGGTCCTATGGACCGGTTGGACCAACTGGCCTGTTGGTCCTATGGACCGGTTGGACCAACTGGCCTGTTGGTCCTATGGACCGGTTGGACCAACTGGCCTGTTGGTCCTATGGACCGGTTGGACCAACTGGCCTGTTGGTCCTATGGACCGGTTGGACCAACTGGCCTGTTGGTCCTATGGACCGGTTGGACCAACTGGCCTGTTGGTCCTATGGACCGGTTGGACCAACTGGCCTGTTGGTCCTATGGACCGGTTGGACCAACTGGCCTGTTGGTCCTATGGACCGGTTGGACCAACTGGCCTGTTGGTCCTATGGACCGGTTGGACCAACTGGCCTGTTGGTCCTATGGACCGGTTGGACCAACTGGCCTGTTGGTCCTATGGACCGGTTGGACCAACTGGCCTGTTGGTCCTATGGACCGGTTGGACCAACTGGCCTGTTGGTCCTATGGACCGGTTGGACCAACTGGCCTGTTGGTCCTATGGACCGGTTGGACCAACTGGCCTGTTGGTCCTATGGACCGGTTGGACCAACTGGCCTGTTGGTCCTATGGACCGGTTGGACCAACTGGCCTGTTGGTCCTATGGACCGGTTGGACCAACTGGCCTGTTGGTCCTATGGACCGGTTGGACCAACTGGCCTGTTGGTCCTATGGACCGGTTGGACCAACTGGCCTGTTGGTCCTATGGACCGGTTGGACCAACTGGCCTGTTGGTCCTATGGACCGGTTGGACCAACTGGCCTGTTGGTCCTATGGACCGGTTGGACCAACTGGCCTGTTGGTCCTATGGACCGGTTGGACCAACTGGCCTGTTGGTCCTATGGACCGGTTGGACCAACTGGCCTGTTGGTCCTATGGACCGGTTGGACCAACTGGCCTGTTGGTCCTATGGACCGGTTGGACCAACTGGCCTGTTGGTCCTATGGACCGGTTGGACCAACTGGCCTGTTGGTCCTATGGACCGGTTGGACCAACTGGCCTGTTGGTCCTATGGACCGGTTGGACCAACTGGCCTGTTGGTCCTATGGACCGGTTGGACCAACTGGCCTGTTGGTCCTATGGACCGGTTGGACCAACTGGCCTGTTGGTCCTATGGACCGGTTGGACCAACTGGCCTGTTGGTCCTATGGACCGGTTGGACCAACTGGCCTGTTGGTCCTATGGACCGGTTGGACCAACTGGCCTGTTGGTCCTATGGACCGGTTGGACCAACTGGCCTGTTGGTCCTATGGACCGGTTGGACCAACTGGCCTGTTGGTCCTATGGACCGGTTGGACCAACTGGCCTGTTGGTCCTATGGACCGGTTGGACCAACTGGCCTGTTGGTCCTATGGACCGGTTGGACCAACTGGCCTGTTGGTCCTATGGACCGGTTGGACCAACTGGCCTGTTGGTCCTATGGACCGGTTGGACCAACTGGCCTGTTGGTCCTATGGACCGGTTGGACCAACTGGCCTGTTGGTCCTATGGACCGGTTGGACCAACTGGCCTGTTGGTCCTATGGACCGGTTGGACCAACTGGCCTGTTGGTCCTATGGACCGGTTGGACCAACTGGCCTGTTGGTCCTATGGACCGGTTGGACCAACTGGCCTGTTGGTCCTATGGACCGGTTGGACCAACTGGCCTGTTGGTCCTATGGACCGGTTGGACCAACTGGCCTGTTGGTCCTATGGACCGGTTGGACCAACTGGCCTGTTGGTCCTATGGACCGGTTGGACCAACTGGCCTGTTGGTCCTATGGACCGGTTGGACCAACTGGCCTGTTGGTCCTATGGACCGGTTGGACCAACTGGCCTGTTGGTCCTATGGACCGGTTGGACCAACTGGCCTGTTGGTCCTATGGACCGGTTGGACCAACTGGCCTGTTGGTCCTATGGACCGGTTGGACCAACTGGCCTGTTGGTCCTATGGACCGGTTGGACCAACTGGCCTGTTGGTCCTATGGACCGGTTGGACCAACTGGCCTGTTGGTCCTATGGACCGGTTGGACCAACTGGCCTGTTGGTCCTATGGACCGGTTGGACCAACTGGCCTGTTGGTCCTATGGACCGGTTGGACCAACTGGCCTGTTGGTCCTATGGACCGGTTGGACCAACTGGCCTGTTGGTCCTATGGACCGGTTGGACCAACTGGCCTGTTGGTCCTATGGACCGGTTGGACCAACTGGCCTGTTGGTCCTATGGACCGGTTGGACCAACTGGCCTGTTGGTCCTATGGACCGGTTGGACCAACTGGCCTGTTGGTCCTATGGACCGGTTGGACCAACTGGCCTGTTGGTCCTATGGACCGGTTGGACCAACTGGCCTGTTGGTCCTATGGACCGGTTGGACCAACTGGCCTGTTGGTCCTATGGACCGGTTGGACCAACTGGCCTGTTGGTCCTATGGACCGGTTGGACCAACTGGCCTGTTGGTCCTATGGACCGGTTGGACCAACTGGCCTGTTGGTCCTATGGACCGGTTGGACCAACTGGCCTGTTGGTCCTATGGACCGGTTGGACCAACTGGCCTGTTGGTCCTATGGACCGGTTGGACCAACTGGCCTGTTGGTCCTATGGACCGGTTGGACCAACTGGCCTGTTGGTCCTATGGACCGGTTGGACCAACTGGCCTGTTGGTCCTATGGACCGGTTGGACCAACTGGCCTGTTGGTCCTATGGACCGGTTGGACCAACTGGCCTGTTGGTCCTATGGACCGGTTGGACCAACTGGCCTGTTGGTCCTATGGACCGGTTGGACCAACTGGCCTGTTGGTCCTATGGACCGGTTGGACCAACTGGCCTGTTGGTCCTATGGACCGGTTGGACCAACTGGCCTGTTGGTCCTATGGACCGGTTGGACCAACTGGCCTGTTGGTCCTATGGACCGGTTGGACCAACTGGCCTGTTGGTCCTATGGACCGGTTGGACCAACTGGCCTGTTGGTCCTATGGACCGGTTGGACCAACTGGCCTGTTGGTCCTATGGACCGGTTGGACCAACTGGCCTGTTGGTCCTATGGACCGGTTGGACCAACTGGCCTGTTGGTCCTATGGACCGGTTGGACCAACTGGCCTGTTGGTCCTATGGACCGGTTGGACCAACTGGCCTGTTGGTCCTATGGACCGGTTGGACCAACTGGCCTGTTGGTCCTATGGACCGGTTGGACCAACTGGCCTGTTGGTCCTATGGACCGGTTGGACCAACTGGCCTGTTGGTCCTATGGACCGGTTGGACCAACTGGCCTGTTGGTCCTATGGACCGGTTGGACCAACTGGCCTGTTGGTCCTATGGACCGGTTGGACCAACTGGCATGTTGGTCCTATGGACCGGTTGGACCAACTGGCCTGTTGGTCCTATGGACCGGTTGGACCAACTGGCCTGTTGGTCCTATGGACCGGTTGGACCAACTGGCCTGTTGGTCCTATGGACCGGTTGGACCAACTGGCCTGTTGGTCCTATGGACCGGTTGGACCAACTGGCCTGTTGGTCCTATGGACCGGTTGGACCAACTGGCCTGTTGGTCCTATGGACCGGTTGGACCAACTGGCCTGTTGGTCCTATGGACCGGTTGGACCAACTGGCCTGTTGGTCCTATGGACCGGTTGGACCAACTGGCCTGTTGGTCCTATGGACCGGTTGGACCAACTGGCCTGTTGGTCCTATGGACCGGTTGGACCAACTGGCCTGTTGGTCCTATGGACCGGTTGGACCAACTGGCCTGTTGGTCCTATGGACCGGTTGGACCAACTGGCCTGTTGGTCCTATGGACCGGTTGGACCAACTGGCCTGTTGGTCCTATGGACCGGTTGGACCAACTGGCCTGTTGGTCCTATGGACCGGTTGGACCAACTGGCCTGTTGGTCCTATGGACCGGTTGGACCAACTGGCCTGTTGGTCCTATGGACCGGTTGGACCAACTGGCCTGTTGGTCCTATGGACCGGTTGGACCAACTGGCCTGTTGGTCCTATGGACCGGTGGACCAACTGGCCTGTTGGTCCTATGGACCGGTTGGACCAACTGGCCTGTTGGTCCTATGGACCGGTTGGACCAACTGGCCTGTTGGTCCTATGGACCGGTTGGACCAACTGGCCTGTTGGTCCTATGGACCGGTTGGACCAACTGGCCTGTTGGTCCTATGGACCGGTTGGACCAACTGGCCTGTTGGTCCTATGGACCGGTTGGACCAACTGGCCTGTTGGTCCTATGGACCGGTTGGACCAACTGGCCTGTTGGTCCTATGGACCGGTTGGACCAACTGGCCTGTTGGTCCTATGGACCGGTTGGACCAACTGGCCTGTTTGTTTGCCTATGGACCGGTTGGACCAACTGGCCTGTTGGTCCTATGGACCGGTTGGACCAACTGGCCTGTTGGTCCTATGGACCGGTTGGACCAACTGGCCTGTTGGTCCTATGGACCGGTTGGACCAACTGGCCTGTTGGTCCTATGGACCGGTTGGACCAACTGGCCTGTTGGTCCTATGGACCGGTTGACCAACTGGCCTGTTGGTCCTATGGACCGGTTGGACCAACTGGCCTGTTGGTCCTATGGACCGGTGGACCAACTGGCCTGTTGGTCCTATGGACCGATTGGACCAACTGGCCTGTTGGTCCTATGGACCGGTTGGACCAACTGGCCTGTTGGTCCTATGGACCGTTGGACCAACTGCCTGTTG
>CANJKZ010001081.1:0-25975 GCA_947471745.1 Closterium sp. Naga37s-1 | reverse complement strand
TGTTGGTCTATGGACCGGTTGGACCAACTGGCCTGTTGGTCCTATGGACCGGTTGGACCAACTGGCCTGTTGGTCCTATGGACCGGTTGGACCAACTGGCTGTTGTCCTATGGACGGTTGGACCAACTGGCATGTTGGTCCTATGGACCGGTTGGACAACTGGCCTGTTGGTCCTATGGACCGGTTGGACCAACTGGCATGTTGGTCCTATGGACCGGTTGGACCAACTGGCCTGTTGGTCCTATGGACGGTTGGACCAACTGGCCTGTTGGTCCTATGGACCGGTTGGACCAACTGGCCTGTTGGTCCTATGGACCGGTTGGACCAACTGGCCTGTTGGTCCTATGGACCGGTTGGACCAACTGGCCTGTTGGTCCTATGGACCGGTTGGACCAACTGGCCTGTTGGTCCTAAGGACCGGTTGGACCAACTGGCCTGTTGGTCCTATGGACCGGTTGGACCAACTGGCGTGTTGGTCCTATGGACCGGTTGGACCAACTGGCCTGTTGGTCCTATGGACCGGTTGGACCAACTGGCCTGTTGGTCCTATGACCGTTGGACCAACTGGCGTGTTGGTCCTATGGACCGGTTGGACCAACTGGCCTGTTGGTCCTATGGACGGTTGGACCAACTGGCCTGTTGGTCCTATGGACCGGTTGGACCAACTGGCCTGTTGGTCCTATGGACCGGTTTGGACCAACTGGCCTGTTGGTCCTATGGACCGGTTGGACCAACTGGCTGTTGGTCCTATGGACCGGTTGGACCAACTGGCCTGTTGGTCCTATGGACCGGTGGACCAACTGGCCTGTTGGTCCTAATGGACCGTTGGACCAACTGGCCTGTTGTGTGGTCCATGGACCGGTTGGACCAACTGGCCTGTTGGTCCTATGGACCGGTTGGACCAACTGGCCTGTTGGTCCTATGGACCGGTTGGACCAACTGGCCTGTTCGTCCTATGGACCGGTTGGACCAACTGGCCTGTTGGTCCTATGGACCGGTGGACACACTGGCCTGTTGGTCCTATGGACCGGTTGGACCAACTGGCCTGTTGGTCCTATGGACCGGTTGGACCAACTGGCCTTGTTGGTCCTATGGACCGGTTGGACCAACTGGCCTGTTGGTCCTATGGACGGTTGGACCAACTGGCCTGTTGGTCCTATGGACTAGTTGGACCAACTGGCCTGTTGGTCCTATGGACCGGTTGGACCAACTGGCCTGTTGGTCCTATGGACCGGTTGGACCAACTGGCCTGTTGGTCCTATGGACCGGTTGGACCAACTGGCCTGTTGGTCCTATGGACCGGTTGGACCAACTGGCCTGTTGGCCTATGGACCGGTTGGACCAACTTGCCTGTTGGTCCTATGGACCGGTTGGACCAACTGGCTGTTGGTCCTATGGACCGGTTGGACCAACTGGCCTGTGGTCCTATGGACCGGGTTGGACCAACTGGCCTGTTGGTCCTATGGACCGGTTGGACCAACTGGCCTGTTGGTCCTATGGACCGGTTGGACCAACTGGCTGTGTTGGTCCTATGGACCGGTTGGACCAACTGGCCTTTGGTCCTATGGACGGTTGGACCAACTGGCGTTGTTGGTCCTATGGACCGGTTGGACCAACTGGCCTGTTGGTCCTATGGACCGTTGGACCAACTGGCCTGTTGGTCCTATGGACCGGTTGGACCAACTGGCCTGTTGGTCCTATGGACCGGTTGGACCAACTGGCCTGTTGGTCCTATGGACCGGTTGGACCAACTGGCCTGTTGGTCCTATGGACCGGTTGGACCAACTGGCCTGTTGGTCCTAAGGACCGGTTGGACCAACTGGCCTGTTGGTCCTATGGACCGGTTGGACCAACTGGCGTTGTTGTCTATGGACCGGTTGGACCAACTGGCCTGTTGGTCTATGGGACGGTTGGACCAACTGGCCTGTTGGTCCTATGGACCGGTTGGACCAACTGGCCTGTTGGTCATATGGACGGTTGGACCAACTGGCCTGTTGGTCCTATGGACCGGTTGGACCAACTGGCCTGTTGGTCCTAAGGACCGGTTGGACCAACTGGCCTGTTGGTCCTATGGACCGGTTGGACCAACTGGCCTGTTGGTCCTATGGACCGTTGGACCAATGGCCTGTTGGTCCTATGGACCGGTTGGACCAACTGGCCTGTTGGTCCTATGGACCGGTTGGACCACTGGCTGTTGGTCCTATGGACCGGTTGGACCAACTGGCCTGTTGGTCCTATGGACCGGTTGGACCAACTGGCCTGTTGGTCCTATGGACCGGTTGGACCAACTGGCCTGTTGGTCCTATGGACCGGTTGGACCAACTGGCCTGTTGGTCCTATGGACCGGTTGGACCAACTGGCCTGTTTGTCCTATGGACCGGTTGGACCAACTGGCTGTTGGTCCTATGGACCGGTTGGACCAACTGGCCTGTTGGTCCTATGGACCGGTTGGACCAACTGGCCTGTTGGTCCTATGGACCGGTTGGACCAACTGGCCTGTTGGTCCTATGGACCGGTTGGACCAACTGGCCTGTTGGTCCTATGGACCGGTTGGACCAACTGCGTGGTCCTATGGACCGGTTGGACCAACTTGCCTGTTGGTCCTATGGACGGGTGGACCAACTGGCCTGTTGGTCCTATGGACTAGTTGGACCAACTGGCCTGTTGGTCCTATGGACCGTTGGACCAACTGGCGTGTTGGTCCTATGGACCGGTTGGACCAACTGGCCTGTTGGTCCTATGGACCGGTTGGACCAACTGGCCTGTTGGTCCTATGGACCGGTTGGACCAACTGGCCTGTGGTCCTATGGACCGGTTGGACCAACTGGCCTGTTGGTCCTATGGACCGGTTGGACCAACTGGCCTGTGGTCCTATGGACCGGTTGGACCAACTGGCCTGTTGGTCCTATGGACCGGTTGGACCAACTGGCCTGTTGGCCCTAAGGACCGGTTGGACCAACTGGCCTGTTGGTCCTATGGACCGGTTGGACCAACTGGCGTGTTGGTCCTATGGACCGGTTGGACCAACTGGCCTGTTGGTCCTATGGACCGGTTGGACCAACTGGCGTGTTGGTCCTATGGAACCGGTTGGACCAACTGGCCTGTTGGTCCTATGGACCGGTTGGACCAACTGGCTGTGTTGGTCCTATGGACCGGTTGGACCAACTGGCCTGTTGGTCCTATGGAACGGTTGGACCAACTGGCCTGTTGGGTCCTATGGACCGGTTGGACCAACTGGCCTGTTGGTCCTATGGACCGGTTGGACCAACTGGCTGTTGGTCCTATGGACCGGTTGGACCAACTGGCCTGTTGGTCCTATGGACCGGTTGGACCAACTGGCCTGTTGGTCCTATGGACCGGTTGGACCAACTGGCCTGTTGGTCCTATGGACCGGTTGGACCAACTGGCCTGTTGTGTCCTATGGACCGGTTGGACCAACTGGCCTGTTGGTCCTATGGACCGGTTGGACCAACTGGCCTGTTGGTCCTATGGACCGGTTGGACCAACTGGCCTGTGGTCCTATGGACGGTTGGACCAACTGGCCTGTTGGACTAATGACCGGTTGGACCAACTGGCTGTTGGTCCTATGGACCGGTTGGACCAACTGGCCTGTTGGTCCTATGGACCGGTTGGACCAACTGGCCTGTTGGTCCTATGGACCGGTTGGACCAACTGGCCTGTTGGTCCTATGGACCGGTTGGACCAACTGGCCTGTTGGTCCTATGGACGGTTGGACCAACTGGCGTGTTGGTCCTATGGACCGGTTGGACCAACTGGCTGTTGGTCCTATGGACCGGTTGGACCAACTGGCCTGTTGGTCCTATGGACGGTTGGACCAATTGCCTGTTGGTCCTATGGACCAGGTGGACCAACTGGCCTGTTGGTCCTATGGACCGGTTGGACCAACTGGCCTGTTGGTCCTATGGACCGGTTGGACCAACTGGCCTGTTGGTCCTATGGACCGGTTGGACCAACTGGCCTGTTGGTCCTATGGACGGTTGGACCAACTGGCCTGTTGGTCCTATGGACCGGTTGGACCAACTGGCCTGTTGGTCCTATGGACCGGTTGGACCAACTGGCCTGTTGGTCCTATGGACCGGTTGGACCAACTGGCGTGTTGGTCCTATGGACCGGTTGGACCAACTGGCCTGTTGGTCCTATGGACGGTTGGACCAACTGGCCTGTGGTCCTATGGACCGGTTGGACCAACTGGATGTTGGTCCTATGGGGACGGTGGACCAACTGGCCTGTTGGTCCTATGGACCGGTTGGACCAACTGGCCTGTTGGTCCTATGGACCGGTTGGACCAATGGCCTGTTGGTCCTATGGACCGGTTGGACCAACTGGCCTGTTGGTCCTATGGACCGGTTGGACCAACTGGCGTGTGGTCCTATGGACCGGTTGGACCAACTGGCGTGTTGGTCCTATGGACCGGTTGGACCAACTGGCCTGTTGGTCTATGGACGGTTGGACCAACTGGCGTGTTGGTCCTATGGACCGGTTGGACCAACTGGCCTGTTGGTCCTATGGACCGGTTGGACAACGGGCTGTTGGTCCTATGGACCGGTTGGACCAACTGGCCTGTTGGTCCTATGGACGTTGGACCAACTGGGGTTGTGCGTCCTATGGACCGGTTGGACCAACTGGCCTGTTGGTCCTATGGACCGGTGGACCAACTGGCCTGTTGGTCCTATGGACCGGGTTGGACCAACTGCCTGTTGGTCCTATGGACCGGTTGGACCAACTGGCCTGTTGGTCCTATGGACGGTTGGACCAACTGGCCTGTTGGTCCTATGGACCGGTTGGACCAACTGGCCTGTTGGCCTATGGACCGGTTGGACCAACTTGCTGTTGTCCTATGGACCGGTTGGACCAACTGGCCTGTTGGCCTAAGGACCGGTTGGACCAACTGGCCTGTTGGTCCTAGACCGGTTGGACCAACTGGCCGTGTTGGTCCTATGGACGGTTGGACCAACTGGCGTGTTGGTCCTATGGACCGGTTGGACCAACTGGCCTGTTGGTCCTATGGACCGGTTGGACCAACTGGCCTGTTGGTCCTATGGACCGGTTGGACCAACTGGCCTGTTGGTCCTATGGACGGTTGACCAAACTGGCCTGTTGGTCCTATGGACCGGTTGGACCAACTGCCTGTTGGTCCTATAGGACCGGTTGGACCAACTGGCCTGTTGGTCCTATGGACCGGTTGGACCAACTGGGGCTGTTGGTCCTATGGACCGGTGGACCAAAACTGGCCTGTTGGTCCTATGGACCGGTTGGACCAACTGGCCTGTTGGTCCTATGGACCGGTTGGACCAACTGGCCTGTTGGTCCTATGACCGGTTGGACCAACTGGCCTGTTGGTCTATGGACCGGTTGGACCAACTGGCCTGTTGGTCCTATGGACCGGTTGGACCAACTGGCCTGTTGGTCCTATGGACCGGTTGGACCAACTGGCCTGTTGGTCCTATGGACGTTGGACCAACTGGCCTGTTGGTCCTATGGACCGGTGGACCAACTGGCCTGTTGGTCCTATGGACCGGTTGGACCAACTGGCCTGTTGGTCCTATGGACCGGTTGGACCAACTGGGCTGTTGGTCCTATGGACCGGTTGGACCAACTGGCCTGTTGGTCCTATGGACCGGTTGGACCAACTGGCCTGTTGGTCCTATGGACCGGTTGGACCAACTGGCCTGTGGTCTATGGACCGGTTGGACCAACTGGCCTGTGGTCCTATGGACGGTTGGACCAACTGGCCTGTTGGTCCTATGGACCGGTTGGACCAACTGGCTGTTGGTCCTATGGACCGGGGGACCAACTGGCCTGTTGGTCCTATGGACCGGTTGGACCAACTGGCCTGTTGGTCCTATGGACCGGTTGGACCAACTGGCCTGTTGGTTCTATGGACCGGTTGGACCAACTGCCTGTGGTCCTATGGACCGGTTGGACCAACTGGCCTGTTGGTCCTATGGACCGGTTGGACCAACTGGCCTGTTGGTCCTATGGACCGTTGGACCAACTGGCCTGTTGGTCCTATGGACCGGTTGGACAACTGGCCTGTTGGTCCTATGGACCGGTGGTGGACCAACTGGCCTTGTTCCAATGGACGGTTGGACCAACTGGCCTGTTGGTCCTATGGACCGGTTGGACCAACTGGCCTGTTGGTCCTATGGACCGGTTGGACCAACTGGCCTGTTTGGTTCCTATGGACCGGTTGGACCAACTGGCCTGTTGGTCCTATGGACCGGTTGGACCAACTGGCCTGTTGGTCCTATGGACCGGTTGGACCAACTGCCTGTTGGTCCTATGGACCGGTTGGACCAACTGGCCTGTTGGTCCTATGGACCGGTTGGACCAACTGGCCTGTTGGTCTATGGACCGGTTGGACCAACTGGCCTGTTGGTCCTATGGACCGGTTGGACCAACTGGCTGTTGGTCCTATGGACGGTTGGACCAACGGCCTGTTGGTCCTATGGACCGGTTGGACCAACTGGCCTGTTGGTCCTATGGACCGGTTGGACCAACTGGGTGTTGGTCTATGGACGGGTTGGACCAACTGGCTGTTGGTCCTATGGACCGGTGGACCAACTGGCCTGTTGGTCCTATGGACCGGTTGTGGACCAAATGGCCTGTGGTCCTATGGACCGGTTGGACCAACTGGCGTGTTGGTCCTATGGACCGGTTGGACCAACTGGCCTGTTGGTCCTATGGAACGGTTGGACCAACTGGCCTGTTGGTCCTATGGACCGGTTGACCAACTGGCCTGTTGGTCCTATGGACCAATTGGACCAACTGGCCTGTTGGTCCTATGGACCGGTTGGACCAACTGGCCTGTTGGTCCTATGGACCGGTTGGACCAACTGGTGTTGGTCCTATGGACCGGTTGGACCAACTGGCCTGTTGGTCCTATGGACCGGTTGGACCAACTGGCCTGTTGGTCCTATGGACCGGTTGGACCAACTGGCCTATTGGTCCTATGGACGGTTGGACCAACTGGCCTGTTGCTCCTATGGACCGGGTGGACCAACTGGCCTGTTGGTCCTATGGACCGGTTGGACCAACTGGCCTGTTGGTCCTATGGACCGGTTGGACCAACTGGCAGTTGGTCGTTTATATGGACCGGTTGGACCAACTGGCCTGTTGGTCCTATGGACCGGTTGGACCAACCGGCCTGTTGGTCCTATGGACCGGTTGGACCAACTGCCTGTTGGCCGAATGGACCGGTTGGACCAACTGCCTGTTGGTCCTATGGACCGGTTGGACCAACTGGCCTGTTGGTCCTATGGACCGGTTGGACCAACTGGCCTGTTGGTCCTATGGACCGGTTGGACCAACTGGCCTGTTGGTCCTATGGACCGGTTGGACCAACTGGCTGTTGGTCATATGGACCGGTTGGACCAACTGGTGTTGGTCCTATGGACGGTTGGACCAACTGGCCTGTTGGTCCTATGGACCGGTTGGACCAACTGGCCTGTGGTCCTATGGACCGGTTGGACCAACTGGCCTGTTGGTCCTGGACCGGTTGGACCAACTGGCCTGTTGGCCGAATGGACGGTTTGGACCAACTGGCCTGTTGGTCCTATGGACCGGTTGGACCAACTGGCTGTGTTGGTCCTATGGACCGGTTGGACCAACTGGCCTGTTGGTCCTATGGACCGGTTGGACCAACTGGCCTGTTGGTCCTATGGACCGGTTGGACCAACTGGCCTGTTGGTCCTATGGACCGGTTGGACAACTGGCCTGTTGGCTATGGACCGGTGGACCAACTGGCCTGTTGGTCCTATCGGGGGGGGGGGACAGGTTGGACCAACTGGCCTGTTGGTCCTATGGACCGGTTGGACCAACTGGCCTGTTGGTCCTAAGGACCGGTTGGACCAACTGGCCTGTTTGTCCTATGGACCGGGGACCAACTGGCCTGTTGGTCCTAGGGACCGGTTGGACCAACTGGCCTGTTGGTCCTATGGACCGGTTGGACCAACTGGCCTGTTGGTCCTATGGACCGGTTGGACCAACTGGCCTGTTGGTCCTATGGACCGGTTGGACCAACTGGCCTGTTGGTCCTATGGACCGGTTGGACCAAATGGCCTGTTGGTCCTATGGACCGGTTGGACCAACTGGCTGTTGTCCTATGGACCGGTGGACCAACTGGCCTGTTGGTCCTATGGACCGGTTGGACCAACTGGCCTGTTGGTCCTATGGACCGGTTGGACCAACTGGCCTGTTGGTCCTATGGACGGTTGGACAACTTGCCTGTTGGTCCTATGGACCGGTTGGACCAACTGGCATGTTGGTCCTATGACCGGTTGGACCAACTGGCCTGTTGTCCTATGGACCGGTTGGACCAACTGGCTGTTGGTCCTATGGACGGTTGGACCAACTGGCCTGTTGGTCCTATGGACCGGTTGGACCAACTGGCCTGTTGGTCCTATGGACCGGTTGGACCAACTGCCTGTTGGTCCTATGGACCGGTTGGACCAACTGGCCTGTTGGTCCTATGGACCGGTTGGACCAACTGGCCTGTTGGTCCTATGGACCGGTTGGACCAACTGGCCTGTTGGCCGAATGGACCGGTTGGACCAACTTGCCTGTTGTCCTATGGGACCGGTTGGACCAACTGGCCTGTTGGTCCTATGGACCGGTTGGACCAACTGGCCTGTTGGTCCTATGGACCGGTTGGACCAACTGGCCTGTTGGTCCTATGGAACCGGTTGGACCAACTGGCCTGTTGGTCCTATGGACCGGTTGGACAACTGGCCTGTTGGTCCTATGGACCGGTTGGACCAACTGCCTGTTGGTCCTATGGACCGGTTGGACCAACTGGCCTGTTGGTCCTATGGACCGGTTGGACCAACTGGCCTGTTGGTCTATGGACCGGTTGGACCAACTGGCCTGTTGGTCCTATGGACCGGTTGGACCAACTGGCCTGTTGGTCCTATGGACCGGTTGGACCAACTGGCCTGTTGGTCCTATGGACCGGTTGGACCAACTGGCCTGTTACTTTGGTCCTATGGACCGGTTGGACCAACTGGCTGTTGGCCTATGGACCGGTTGGACCAACTGGCCTGTTGGTCCTATGGACGGTTGGACCAACTGGCCTGTTGGTCTATGGACCGGTTGGACCAACTGGCCTGTTGGTCCTATGGACCGGTTGGACCAACTGGCCTGTTGTCCTATGGACCGGTTGGACAAACTGGCCTGTTGGTCCTATGGACCGGTTGGACCAACTGGCCTGTTGGTCCTATGGACGGTTGGACCAACTGGCCTGTTGGTCCTATGGACCGGTTGGACCAACTGGCCTGTTGGTCCTATGGACCGGTTGGACCAACTGGCCTGTGGTCCTATGGACCGGTTGGACCAACTGGCCTGTTGGTCCTATGGACCGGTTGGACCAACTGGCTGTTGGTCCTATGGACCGGTTGGACCAACTGGCATGTTGGTCCTATGGACCGGTTGGACCAACTGGCCTGTTGGTCCTATGGACCGGTTGGACCAACTGGCATGTTGGTCCTATGGACCGGTTGGACCAACTGGCCTGTTGGTCCTATGGACCGGTTGGACCAACTGGCCTGTTGGTCCTATGGACCGGTTGGACCAACTGGCCTGTTGGTCCAATGGACGGTTGGACCAACTGGCCTGTTGGTCCTATGGACCGGTTGGACCAACTGGCCTGTTGGTCCTATGGACCGGTTGGACCAACTGGCCTGTTGGTCCTATGGACCGGTTGGACCAACTGGCTGTTGGTCCTATGGACCGTTTGGACCAACTGGCTGTTGGTCCTATGGACCGTTGGACCAACTGGCGTGTTGGTGTCCTATGGACCGGTTTGGACCAACTGGCTGTTGGTCCTATGGACCGGTTGGACCAACTGGCCTGTTGGTCTATGGACCGGTTGGACCAAACTGGCCTGTTGGTCCTATGGACCGGTTGGACCAACTGGCCTGTTGGTCCTATGGACCGGTTGGACCAACTGGCCTGTTGGTCCTATGGACCGGTTGGACCAACTGGGCTGTTGGTCCTATGGACCGGTTGGACCAACTGGCCTGTTGGCTATGGACCGGTTGGACCAACTGGCCTGTTGTCCTATGGACCGGTGGACCAACTGGCCTGTTGGTCCTATGGACCGGTTGGACCAACTGGCCTGTTGGTCCTATGGACCGGTTGGACCAACTGGCTGTTGGTCCTATGGACCGGTTGGACCAACTGGCCTGTTGGTCCTATGGACCGGTTGGACCAACTGGCCTGTTGGTCCTATGGACCGGTTGGACCAACTGGCCTGTTGGTCCTAGACCGGTTGGACCAACTGGCCTGTTGGTCCTATGGACCGGTTGGACAAACTGGCCTGTTGGTCCTATGGACCGGTTGGACCAACTGCTGTTGGTTTGGACCTTTGTTGCAGGTGGTCCTATGGACCGGTTGGACCAACTGGCCTGTTGGTCCTATGGACCGGTTGGACCAACTGGCTGTTGGCTATGGACCGGTTGGACCAACTGGCCTGTTGGTCCTATGGACCGGTTGGACCAACTGGCCTGTTGGTCCTATGGACCGGTTGGACCAAACAACTTTTTGGGGCCCTGTTGGCCAAATGGACCGGTTGGACCAACTGGCCTGTTGGTCCTATGGACCGGTTGGACCAACTGGCATGTTGGTCCTATGGACCGGTTGGACCAACTGGGGCTGTTGGCCGAAATGGACCGTTGGACCAACTGGCCTGTTGGTCCTAGGACCGGTTGGACCAACTGGCCTGTTGGTCCTATGGACCGGTTGGACAAATGGCCTGTTGGTCCTATGGACCGGGTTGGACCAACTGGCCTGTTGGTCCTATGGACCGGTTGGACCAACTGGCCTGTTGGTCCTTGGACCGGTTGGACCAACTGACCTGTTGGCCGAATGGACCGGTTGGACCAACTGGCCTGTTGGTCCTATGGACCGGTTGGACCAACTGGCCTGTTGGTCCTATGGACCGGTTGGACCAACTGGCCTGTTGGTCCTATGGACCGGTTGGACCAACTGGCCTGTTGGTCCTATGGACCGGTTGGACCAACTGGCCTGTTGGTCCTATGGACGGTTGGACCAACTGGCCTGTTGGTCCTATGGACCGGTTGGACCAACTGGCCTGTTGGTCCTATGGACCGGTTGGACCAACTGGCGTGTTGGTCCTATGGGACCGTTTGGACCAACTGGTCTGTTGGTCCTATGGACCGGTGGGACCAACTGGCCTGTTGGTCCTATGGACCGGTTGGACCAACTGGCCTGTTGGCCTATGGACGGTTGGACCAACTGGCCTGTTGGTCCTATGGACCGGTTGGACCAACTGGCCTGTTGGTCCTATGGACCGGTTGGACCAACTGGCCTGTTGGTCCTATGGACCGGTTGGACCAACTGGCCTGTTGGTCCTATGGACCGGTTGGACCAACTGGCCTGTTGGTCCTATGGACCGGTGGGACCAACTGGCCTGTTTGGCGAATGGACCGGTTGGACCAACTGGCCTGTTGGCCTATGGACCGGTTGGACCAACTGGCTGTTGGTCCTATGGACCGGTTGGACCAACTGGCCTGTTGGTCTATGGACGGTTGGACCAACTGGCCTGTTGGTCCTATGGACCGGTTGGACCAACTGGCCTGTTGGTCCTATGGACGGGTGGACCAACTGGCCTGTTGGTCCTATGGACCGTTGGACCAACTGGCCTGTTGGCGAATGGACCGGTTGGACCAACTGCCTGTTGGTCCTATGGACGGTTGGACCAACTGGCCTGTTGGTCCTATGGACCGGTTGGACCAACTGGCATGTTGGTCCTATGGACCGCCCCCCCACCGGTTGGACCAACTGGCCTGTTGGTCCTATGGACCGGTGGACCAACTGGCCTGTTGGTCCTAGGGACCGGTTGGACCAACTGGCCTGTTGGTCCTATGGACCGGTTGGACCAAACTGGCCTGTTGGTCCTATGGACCGGTTGGACCAACTGGCCTGTTGGTCCTATGGACCGGTTGGACCAACTGGCCTGTTGGTCCTATGGACCGGTTGGACCAACTGGCGTGTTGGTCCTATGGACCGGTTGGACCAACTGGCCTGTTGGTCCTATGGACCGGTTGGACCAACTTGCTGTTGGTTGCGTTCTATGGACCGGTTGGACCAACTGGCCTGTTGGTCATATGGACCGGTTGGACCAACTGGCCTGTTGGGCCTATGGACCGGTTGGACCAACTGGCCTGTTGGTCCTATGGACCGGTTGGACCAACTGGCCTGTTGGTCTATGGACGGTTGGACCAACGGCCTGTTGGTCCTATGGACCGGTTGGACCAACTGGCCTGTTGGTCCTATGGACGGTTTGGACCAACTGGTCCTATGGGCGTTGGACCAACGCTGTTGGTCCTATGGGACCGGTTGGACCAACTTATGTTGGTCCTATGGACCGGTTTGACCAACTGGCTGTGGTCCCATGGACCGGTTGGACCAACTGGCCTGTTGGTCCTATGGACCGGTTGGACCAACTGGCCTGTTGGTCCTATGGACCGGTTGGACCAACTGGCCTGTTGGTCCTATGGACCGGTTGAACCAACTGGCCTGTTGGTCCTATGGACCGGTTGGACCAACTGGCCTGTTGGTCCTATGGACCGGTTGGACCAAACTGGCCTGTTGGTCCTATGGACCGGTTGGACCAACTGGTTGTTGGTCCTATGGACCGGTTGGACCAACTGGCCTGTTGGTCCTATGGACCGGTTGGACCAATGGCCATTGGCCTATGGACCGGTTGGACCAACTGGCCTGTTGGTCCTATGGACCGGTTGGACAACTGGCCTGTTGGTCCTATGGACCGGTTGGACCAACTGGCCTGTTGGTCCTATGGACCGGTTGGACCAACTGGCCTGTTGGTCCAATGGAACGGTTGGACCAACTGCATGTTGGTCCTATGGACCGGTTGGACCAACTGGCGTGTTGGTCCTATGGACCGGTTGGACCAACTGGCCTGTTGGTCCTATGGACCGGTTGGACCAACTGGCCTGTTGGTCCTATGGACGGTTGGACCAACTGGCCTATTGGTCCTATGGACCGGTTGGACCAACAATTGGCCTGTTGGTCCTATGGACCGGTTGGACAACTGGCCTGTTGGTCCTATGGACCGGTTGGACCACTGGCGTGTTGGTCCTATGGACCGGTTGGACCAACTGGCCTGTTGGTCCTATGGACCGGTTGGACCAACTGGCCTGTTGGTCCTATGGACGGTTGGACAACTGGCCTGTTGGTCCTATGGACCGGTTGGACCAACTGGCCTGTTGTCCTATGGACCGGTTGAACAAACTGGCCTGTTGGTCCTATGGACCGGTTGGACCAAAAACCAACTGGCCTGTTGGTCCTATGGACCGTTGGACCAACTGGCCTGTTGGTCCTATGGACCGGTTGGACCAACTGGCCTGTTTGTCCTATGGACCGGTTGGACCAACTGGCCTGTGGTCCTATGGACCGGTTGGACCAACTGGCCTGTTGTCCTATGGACGGTTGGACCAACTGGCATGTTGGTCCTAGGAACGGTTGGACCAACTGGCCTGTTGGTCCTATGGACGGTTGGACCAACTGGCCTGTTGGTCCTATGGACCGTAGGTTGGACCAACTGGCCTGTTGTCCTATGGACCGGTTGGACCAACTGGCGTGTTGGTCCTATGGACGGTTGGACCAACTGGCCTGTTGGTCCTATGGACCGGTTGGACCAACTGGCCTGTTGGTCCTATGGACCGGTTGGACAAATGGCCTGTTGGTCCTATGGACCGGTTGGACCAACTGGCCTGTTGGTCTATGGACGGTTGGACCAACTGGCCTGTTGGTCCTATGGACCGGTTGGACCAACTGGCCTGTTGGTCCTATGGACCGGTTGGACCAACTGCCTGTTGGCCTATGGACCGGTTGGACCAACTGGCATGTTGGTCCTATGGACGGTGGACCAACTGGCCTGTTGGTCCTATGGACCGGTTGGACCAACTGGCCTGTTGGTCCTATGGACCGGTTGGACCAACTGGCCTGTTGGTCCTATGGACCGGTTGGACAACTGGCCTGTTGGTCCAAGGACCGGTGTGGACCAACTGGCCGTTGGTCCTATGGACCGGTTGGACCAACTGGCATGTTGGTCCTATGGACCGGTGGACCAACTGGGCCTGTGGTCCTATGGACCGGTTGGACCAACTGGCCTGTTGGTACCATGGACCGGTTGGACCAACTGGCCTGTTGGCTATGGACCGGTTGGACCAACTGGCCTGTTGGCCTATGGACGTTGGACCAACTGCCTGTTGGTCCTATGGACCGGTTGGACCAACTGGTGTTGGTCCTATGGACCGGTGGACCAACTGGCCTGTTGTCCTATGGACCGGTTGGACCAACTGGCCTGTTGGTCCTATGGACCGGTTGGACCAACTGGCCTGTTGGTCCTATGGACCGGGTGGACCAACTGGCATGTTGGGCCTATGGACCGGTTGGACCAAATGGCCTGTTGGTCCTATGGACCGGTTGGACAACTGGCCTGTTGGTCCTATGGACCGGTTGGACCAACTGGCCTGTTGGTTCCTATGGACCGGTTGGACCAACTGGCCTGTTGGCCGAATGGAAGGTGGACCAACTGCCTGTTGGTCCTATGGACCGGTTGGACCAACTGGCCTGTTGGTCCTATGGACCGGTTGGACCAACTGCCTGTTGGTCCTATGGACCGGTTGGACCAACTGGCTGTTGGTCCTATGGACCGTTGGACCAACTGGCCTGTTGGTCCTATGGACCGGTTGGACCAACTGGCCTGTTGGCCGAATGGACGGTTGGACCAACTGGCCTGTTGGTCCTATGGACCGGTTGGACCAACTGGCCTATTGGTCCTATGGACCGGTTGGACCAACTGGCCTGTTGGTCCTATGGACCGGTTGGACCAACTGGCGTGTTGGTCCTATGGACCGGTTGGACCAACTGGCCTGTTTGTCCTATGGACCGGTTGGACCAACTGGCCTGTTGGTCCTATGGACCGGTTGGACCAACTGGCTTGTTGGTCCAATGGACCGGTTGGACCAACTGGCCTGTTGGTCCTATGGACCGGTTGGACCAACTGGCCTGTTGGTCCTATGGACCGGTTGGACCTTTGGCCTGTTGGTCCTATGGACCGGTTGGACCAACTGGCCTGTTGGTTCCTATGACCGGTTGGACCAACTGGCCTGTTGGCCTAATGGACCGGTTGGACCAACTGGCCTGTTGGTCCTATGGACCGGTTGGACCAACTGGCCTCTGTTGGCTATGGACCGGTTGGACCAACTGGCTGTTGGCTATGGACCGGTTGGACCAACTGGCCTGTTGGTCCTATGGACCGGTTGGACCAACTGGCCTGTTGGTCCTATGGACGGTTGGACCAACTGGCTGTTGGTCCTATGGACCGGTTGGACCAACTGGCCTGTTGGTCCTATGGACCGGTTGGACCAACTGGCCTGTTGGTCAATGGACCGGTTGGACCAACTGCCTGTTGGTCCTATGGACCGGTGGACCAACTGGCCTGTTGGTCCTATGGACCGGTTGGACCAACTGGCCTGTTGGCCGAATGGACCGGTTGGACCAACTGGCCTGTTGGTCCTATGGACCGGTTGGACCAACTGGCCTGTTGGCTTATGGACCGGTTGGACCAACTGGCCTGTTGGTCCTATGGACCGGTTGGACCAACTGGCCTGTTGGTCTATGGACCGGTTGGACCAACTGGCCTGTTGGTCCTATGGACCGGTTGGACCAACTGGCCTGTTGGTCATATGGACCGGTTGGACCAACTGGCCTGTTGGCCTATGGACCGGTTGGACCAACTGGCCTGTTGGTCCTATGGACCGGTTTGGACAACTGGGCCTGTTGGTCCTATGGACCGGTTGGACCAACTGGCCAGTTGGCCAAAATGGACGTTGTTGGACCAACTGGCCTGTTGGTCCTATGGACGGTTGGACCAACTGGCCTGTTGGTCCTATGGACCGGTTGGACCAACTGGCGTGTTGGTCCTATGGACCGGTTGGACCAACTGGCCTGTTGGTCCTATGGACCGGTTGGACCAACTGGCCTGTTGGTCCTATGGACCGGTTGGACCAACGGCCTGTTGGTCCATGGACCGGTTGGACCAACTGGCTGTTGGTCCTATGGACCGGTTGGACCACTGGCCTGTTGGTCCTATGGAACGGTTGGGACCAACTGGCCTGTTGGTCCTATGGACCGGTTGGACCAACTGGCCTGTGGGCCTATGGACCGGTTGGACCAACTGGCCTGTTGGGCCTAATGGACCGGTTGGACCAACTGGCCTGTTGGTCCTATGGACCGGTTGGACCAACTGGCCTGTTGGTCCTAATGGACCGGTTGGACCAACTGGCCTGTTGGCCGAATGGACCGGTTGGACCAACTGGCCTGTTGGTCCTATGGACCGGTTGGACCAACTGGCCTGTTGGTCCTATGGACCGGTTGGACCAACTGGCCTGTTGGTCCTATGGACCGTTGGACCAACTGGCCTGTTGGTCCTATGGACCGGTGGACCAACTGGCCTGTTGGTCCTATGGACCGGTTGGACCAACTGGCCTGTTGGTCCTATGGACCGGTTGGACCAACTGGCCTGTTGGTCCTATGGACCGGTTGGACCAACTGGCCTGTTGGTCCTATGGACCGGTTGGACCAACTGGCCTGTTGGTCCTATGGACCGGTTGGACCAACTGGCCTGTTGGTCCTATGGACCGGTGGACCAACTGGCCTGTTGGTCTATGGACCGGTTGGACCAACTGGCCTGTTGGTCCTATGGACCGGTTGGACCAACTGGCCTGTTGGTCCTATGGACCGGTTGGACCAACTGGCCTGTTGGTCCTATGGACCGCTTGGACCAACTGGCCTGTTGGTCCTATGGACCGGTTGGACCAACTGGCCTGTTGGCCTATGGACCGGTTGGAACAACTGGCCTGTTGGCCTATGGACCGGTTGGACCAACTGGCCTGTTGGTCCAATGGGACGGTTGGACCAACTGACGTGTTGGTCCTATGGACCGGTTGGACCAACTGGCCTGTTGGTCCTATGGACCGGTTGGACCAACTGGCCTGTTGGTCCTATGGACCGGTTGGACCAACTGGCCTGTTGGCGAATGGACCGGTTGGACCAACTGGCCTGTTGTCCTATGGACCGGTTGGACCAACTGGCTGTTGGTCCTATGGACCGGTTGGACCAACTGGCCTGTTGGTCCTATGGACCGGTTGGACCAACTGGCCTGTTGGTCCTATGGACCGGTTGGACCAACTGGCCTGTTGGTCCTATGGACCGGTTGGACCAACTGGCCTGTTGGCCAATGGACCTGTTGGACCAACTGGCCTGTTGGTCCTATGGACCGGTTGGACCAACTGGCCTGTGGTCCTATGGACCGGTTGGACCAACTGGCCTGTTGGCCTATGGACCGGTTGGACCAACTGGCCTGTTGGTCCTATGGACCGGTGGACCAACTGGCCTGTTGGTCCTATGGACCGGTTGGACCAACTGGCCTGTTGGTCAATGGACCGGTTGGACCAACAGGCCTGTTGGTCATGGACCGGTTGGACCAACTGGCCTGTTGGTCCTATGGACCGGTTGGACCAACTGGCCTGTTGGTCCTATGGACCGGTTGGACCAACTGGCCTTGTGTTCAATGGACCGTTGGACCAACTGGCCTGTTGGTCCATGGACCGGTTGGACCAACTGGCCTGTTGGTCCTATGGACCGGTTGGACCAACTGGCCTGTTGGTCCTATGGACCGGTTGGACCAACGGCCTGTTGGTCCTATGGACCGGTTGGACCAACTGGCCTGTTGGTCCTATGGACCGGTTGGACCAACTGGCCTGTTGGTCCTATGGGACCGGTTGGACCAACTGGCCGTTGGTCCTATGGACGGCGTTGGACCAACTGGCCTGTTTGGTCGAATGGACCGTTGGACCAACTGGCCTGTTGGTCCTATGGACCGGTTGGACCAACTGGCCTGTTGGTCCTATGGACCGGTTGGACCAACTGGCCTGTTGGTCCTATGGACCGGTTGGACCAACTGGCCTGTTGGTCCTATGGAACGGTTGGACCAAATGGCCTGTTGGTCCTATGGACCGGTTGGACCAAACTGGCCGTTGGTTTTTTCCTAGGACCGGTTGGACCAACTGGCCTGTTGGTCCTATGGACGGTTGGACCAACTGGCATGTTGGTCTATGGACCGGTGGACCAACTGGCCTGTTGGTCCTATGGACCGGTTGGACCAACTGGCCTGTTGGTCCTATGGACCGGTTGGACCAACTGGCCTGTTGGTCCTATGGACCGGTTGGACCAACTGGCCTGTTGGTCCTATGGACCGGTTGGACCAACTGGCCTGTTGGTCCTATGGACCGGTTGGACCAACTGGCCTGTTGGTCCTATGGACGGTTGGACCAACTGGCCTGTTGGTCCTATGGACCGGTTGGACCAACTGGCCTGTTGGTCCTATGGACCGGTTGGACCAACTGGCATGTGGTCCTATGGACCGGTTGGACCAACTGGCCTGTTGGCCTATGGACGGTGGACCAACTGGCTGTTGGTCCTATGGACCGGTTGGACCAACTGGCCTGTTGGCCTATGGACCGGTTGGACCAACTGGCCTGTTGGTCCTATGGACCGGTTGGACCAACTGGCATGTTGGTCCTATGGACCGGTTGGACCAACTGGCCTGTTGGTCCTATGGACCGGTTGGACCAACTGGCCTGTTGGTCCTATGGAACCGGTTGGACCAACTGGCATGTGGTCCAATGGACCGGTTGGACCAACTGGCCTGTTGGTCCTATGGGACCGGTTGGACCAACTGGCCTGTTGGTCCTATGGACCGGTTGGACCAACTAGGCCTGTGGTCCTATGGACCGGTTGGACCAACTGGCCTGTTGGTCTATGGACCGGTTGGACCAACTGGCCTGTTGGTCCATGGACCGGTTGGACCAACTGGCCTGTTGGTCCTATGGACCGGTTGGACCAACTGGCCTGTTGGTCCTATGGACCGGTTGGACCAACTGGCCTGTTGGTCTATGGACCGGTTGGACCAACTGGCCTGTTGGCCAATGGACCGGTTGGACCAACTGGCTGTTGGTCCTATGGACCGGTTGGACCAACTGGCCTGTTGGTCCTATGGACCGGTTGGACCAACTGGCCTGTTGTCCTATGGACCGATTGGACCAACTGGCCTGTTGGTCCTATGGACCGGTTGGACCAACTGGCCTGTTGGTCCTATGGACCCGGTGGACAACTGGCCTGTTGGTCCTATGGACCGGTTGGACCAACTGGCCTGTTTGACTATGGACCGGTTGGACCAACTGGCATGTTGGTCCTATGGACCGTTGGACCAACTGGCCTGTTGGTCCTATGGACCGGTTGGACCAACTGGCCTGTTGGTCCTAGGACCGGTTGGACAACTGGCCTGTTGGTCCTATGGACCGGTTGGACCAACTGGCCTGTTGGTCCTATGGACCGGTTGGACCAACTGGCCTGTTGGTCCTATGACCGGTTGGACCAACTGCCTGTTGGTCCTATGGACCGGTTGGACCAACTGGCCTGTTGGTCCTATGGACCGGTTGGACCAAACTGGCCTGTTGGCCGAATGGACCGGTTGGACCAACTGGCCTGTTGGTCCTATGGACGGTTGGACCAACTGGCCTGTTGGTCCTATGGACCGGTTGGACCAACTGGCCTGTTGGTCCTATGGACCGGTTGGACCAACTGGCCTGTTGGCCTATGGACCGGTTGGACCAACTGGCATGTTGGTCCTATGGACCGGTTGGACCAACTGGCCTGTTGGCCGAATGGACCGGTTGGACCAACTGGCCTGTTGGCCGAATGGACCGGTTGGACCAACTGGCCTGTTGGTCCTATGGACCGGTTGGACCAACTGGCCTGTTGGTCCTATGGACCGGTTGGACCAACTGGCATGTTGTTCCAATGGACCGGTTGGACCAACTAGCATGTTGGTTATGGACCGGTTGGACCAACTGGCCTGTTGGTCCTATGGACCGGTTGGACCAACTGGCCTGTTGGTCCTATGGACCGGTTGGGACCAACTGGCCTGTTGGTCCTATGGACCGGTTGGACCAACTGGCCTGTTGGTCCTATGGACCGGTTGGACCAACTGGCCTGTTGGTCCTATGGACCGGTTGGACCAACTGGCCTGTTGGTCCTATGGACCGGTTGGACCAACTGGCCTGTTGGTCCTATGGACCGGTTGGAACCAACTGGCCTGTTGGTCCTATGGACCGGTTGGACCAAATGGCCTGTTGGTCCTATGGACCGGTTGGACCAACTGGTCCTGTGGTCGAATGGACCGGTTGGACCAACTGGCCTGTTGGTCCTATGGACCGGTTGGACCAACTGCCTGTTGGTCCTATGGACCGGTTGACCAAACTGGCCTGTTGGTCTATGGACGGTTGGACCAACTGGCCTGTTGGTCCTATGGACCGGTTGGACCAACTGGCCTGTTGGTCCTATGGACCGGTTGGACCAACTGGCCTGTTGGCCGAATGGACCGGTTGGACCAACTGGCCTGTTGGTCCTATGGACCGGTTGGACCAACTGGCCTGTTGGTCCTATGGACCGGTTGGACCAACTGGCCTGTTGGTCTATGGACCGGTGGACCAACTGGCCTGTTGGCCGAATGGACCGGTTGGACCAACTGGCGGCCTGTTGGTCCTATGGACCGGTTGGACCAACTGCCTGTGGTCCTATGGACGGTTGGACCAACTGGCCTGTTGGTCCTATGGACCGGTTTGGACCAACTGGCCTGTTGGTCCTATGGACCGGTTGGACCAAACTGGCCTGTTGGTCCTATGGACCGGTTGGACAACTGGCATGTTGGTCCTATGGACCGGTTGGACCAACTGGCCTGTTGGTCCTATGGACCGGTGGGACCAACTGGCCTGTTGGTCCTATGGGACCGGTTGGACCAACTGGCATGTTGGTCATATGGACGGTTGGACCAACTGGCTGTTGGCCTATGGACCGGTTGGACCAACTGGCCTGTGGTCCTATGGACCGGTTGGACCAACTGGCCTGTTGGTCCTATGGACCGGTTGGACCAACTGGCCTGTTGGTCCTATGGACCGGTTGGACCAACTGGCCTGTTGGTCCTATGGACCGGTTGGACCAACTGGCCTGTTGGTCCTATGGACCGGTTGGACCAACTGGCCTGTGGTCCTATGGACCGGTTGGACCAACTGGCCTGTTGGTCCTATGGGACCGGTTGGACCAACTGCCTGTTGGTCTATGGACCGGTTGGACCAACTGCATGTTGGTCCTATGGAACGGTTGGACAAACTGGCGTGTGGTCCTATGGACCGGTTGGACCAACTGGCGTGTTGGTCCTATGGACCGGTTGGACCAACTTGCCTGTTGGTCCTATGGACCGGTTGGACCAACTGGCCTGTTGGCCGATGGACCGGTTGGAAAATGGCCTGTTGGTCCTATGGACCGGTTGGACCAACTGGCCTGTTGGTCCTATGGACCGGTTGGACCAACTGGCCTGTTGGTCCTATGGACCGGTTGGACCAACTGGCCTGTTGGCCGAATGGACCGGTTGGACCAACTGGCCTGTTGTCCTATGGACGGTTGGACCAACTGGCCTGTGGCCGAATGGACCGGTTGGACCAACTGGCCTGTGTCCAATGGGACCGGTTGGACCAACTGGCCTGTTGGTCCTATGGACCGGTTGGACCAACTGGCCTGTTGTCCTATGGACCGTTTGGACCAACTGGCCTGTTGGTCCTATGGACCGGTTGGACCAACTGGCCTGTTGGCCTATGGACCGGTTGGACCAACTGGCCTGTGGTCCAAATGGACCGGTTGGACCAACTGCCTGTTGGTCCTATGGACCGGTTGGACCAACTGGCCTGTTGGTCCGAATGGACTGGTTGGACCAACTGGCTGTTGGTCCTATGGACCGGTTGGACCAACTGGCCTGTTGGTCTATGGACCGGTTGGACCAACTGGCCTGTTGGTCCTATGGACCGGTTGGACCAACTGGCTGTTGGTCCTATGGACCGGTTGGACCAACTGGCCTGTTGGTCCTATGGACCGGTTGGACCAACTGGCTGTTGGTCCTATGGACCGGTTGGACCAACTGGCCTGTTGGTCCTATGGACCGGTTGGACCAACTGGCTGTTGGTCCTATGGACCGGTTGGACCAACTGGCCTGTTGGTCCTATGGACCGGTTGGACCAACTGGCCTGTTGGTCCTATGGACCGTTTGGACCAACTGGCCTGTTGGTCCTATGGACCGGTTGGACCAACTGGCCTGTGGCCGAATGGACCGGTTGGACCAACTGGCCTGTTGGTCCAAATGGACGGTTGGACCAAACTGGCCTATTGGTCCTATGGACCGGTTGGACCAAATGGCCTGTTGGTCCTATGGACCGGTTGGACCAACTGCCTGTTGGTCCTATGGACCGGTTGGACCAACTGGCTGTTGGTACTATGGACAGGTTGGACCAACTGGCCTGTTGGCCAATGGACCGGTTGGACCAACTGGCCTGTTGGTCCTATGGACCGGTTGGACCAACTGGCTGTTGGTCCTATGGACCGGTTGGACCAACTGGCATGTTTGGCTATGGACCGGTTGGACCAACTGGCCTGTTGGCCTATGGACCGGTTGGACCAACTGGATGTTGTTCCAATGGACCGGTTGGACCAACTGGCGTGTTGTCCTATGGACCGGTTGGACCAACTGGCCTGTGGTCCTATGGACCGGTTGGACCAACTGGCCTGTTGGTCCTATGGACCGGTTGGACCAACTGGCCTGTTGGTCCTATGGACCGGTTGGACCAACTGGCCTGTTGGTCCTATGGACCGGTGGACCAACTGGCTGTTGGTCCTATGGACCGGTTGGACCAACTGGCCTGTTGGCCGAATGGACCGGTTGGACCAACTGGCCTCTTGGTCCTATGGACCGGTTGGACCAACTGGCCTGTTGCCGAATGGACCGGTGGACCAACTGGCCTGTTGGTCCTATGGACCGGTTGGACAAACTGGCCTGTTGGTCCTATGGACCGGTTGGACCAACTGGCCTGTTGGTCCTATGGACCGGTTGGACCAACTGGCCTGTTGGTCCTATGGACCGGTTGGACCAATGGCCTGTTGGTCCTATGGACGGTTGGACCAACTGGCCTGTTGTCCTATGGACCGGTTGGACCAACTGGCCTGTTGGTCCTATGGACGGTTGGACCAACTGGCCTGTTGGTCCTATGGACCGGTTGGACCAACTGGCCTGTTGGTCCTATGGACCAGTGGACCAACTGGCCTGTTGGTCCAATGGACCGGTTGGACCAAATGGCCTGTTGGTCCTATGGACCGGTTGGACAACTGGCCTGTTGGTCCTATGGACCGGTTGGACCAACTGGCCTGTTGGTCATATGGACCGGTTGGACCAACTGGCCTTGTTGGTCCTATGGACCGGTTGGACCAACTGGCCTGTTGTTCAATGGACCGGTTGGACCAACTGGCTGTTGGTCCTATGGACCGGTTTGACCAACTGGCCTGTTGGCCTATGGACCGGTTGGACCAACTGGCCTGTTGGCCTATGGATCCGGTTGGACCAACGGGCCTGTTGGTCCTATGGACCGGTTGGACCAACTGGCATGTTGGTCCAATGGACCGGTTGGACCAACTGGCCTGTTGGTCCTATGGACCGGTTGGACCAATGGCCTGTTGGGTCCTATGGACCGGTTGGACCAAACTGGCGTGTTGTTGGTCCTATGGACTGGTTGGACCAACTGGCTCTGTTGGTTCCTATGGACCGGTTGGACCAACTGGCCTGTTGGTCCTATGGACCGGTTGGACCAACTGGCTGTTGGCCTATGGACCGGTTGGACCAACTGGCTGTTGGTCCTATGGACCGGTTGGACCAACTGGCCTGTTGGTCTATGGACCGGTTGGACCAACTGGCCTGTTGGTCCTATGGACCGGTTGGACCAACTGGCCTGTTGGTCCTATGGACCGGTTGGACCAACTGGCTGTTGGCCAATGGGACCGGTTGGACCAACTGGCCTGTTGGCCAAATGGACCGGTTGGACCAACTGGCTGTTGGTCCTATGGACGGTTGGACCAACTGGCCTGTTGGTCCTATGGACCGGTTGGACCAACTGGCCTGTTGGTCCTATGGACCGGTTGGACCAACTGGCATGTTGGTCCAATGGACCGGTTGGACCAACTGGCCATGTTGGTCCATGACCGGATGGACAACTGGCCTGTTGGTCCTATGGACCGGTTGGACCAACTGGCCTGTTGGTCCTATGGACCGGTTGGACCAACTGGCCTGTTGGCCTATGGACCGGTTGGACCAACTGGCCTGTTGGTCCTATGGACCGGTTGGACCAACTGGCCTGTTGGTCCTATGGACCGGTGGACCAACTGGCCTGTTGGTCCTATGGACCGGTTGGACCAACTGGCCTGTTGGTCCTATGGACCGGTTGGACCAACTGCCTGTTGGTCCTATGGACCGTTGGACCAAACTGGCCTGTTGGCCGAATGGACCGGTTGGACCAACTGGCCTGTTGGTCGAATGGACCGGTTGGACCAACTGGCCTGTTGGCCATGGAGACCGGTTGGACCAACTGGCCTGTTGGTCCTATGGACGGTTGGACCAACTGGCCGTTGGTCCTATGGACCGGTTGGACCAACTGGCCTGTTGGTCCTATGGACCGGTTGGACCAACTGCCTGTTGGTCCAATGGACCGGTTGGGACCAACTGGCCTGTGGTCCTATGGACCGGTTGGAACAAACTGGCCTGTTGGTCCTATGGACCGGTTGGACCAACTGGGCCTTGGTCCTATGGACCGGTTGGACCAACTGGCCTGTTGGTCCTATGGACCGGTTGGACCAACTGGCCTGTTGGTCCTATGGACGGTTGGGACCAACTGGCCTGTTGGTCCTATGGACCGGTTGGACCAACTGGCATGTTGTTCCTATGGACCGGTTGGACCAACTGGCCTGTTGGTCCTATGGACCGGTTGGACCAACTGGCCTGTTGGTCCTATGGACCGGTTGGACCAACTGGGCCTGTTGGTCCTATGGACCGGTTGGACCAACTGGCCTGTTGGTCCTATGGACCGGTTGGACCAACTGGCCTGTTGGTCCTATGGACCGGTTGGACCAACTGGCTGTTGGTCCTATGGACCGGTTGGACAACTGGCTGTTGGTCCTATGGACCGTTTGGACCAACTGGCCTGTTGGTCCTATGGACCGGTTGGACCAACAGGCTGTTGGCAGAATGGACCGGTTGGACCAACTGGCCTGTTGGCCTATGGACCGGTTTGGACCAACTGGCCTGTTGGTCCTATGGACCGGTTGGACCAACTGGCCTGTTGGTCCTATGGACCGGTTGGACCAACTGGCCTGTGGTCCTATGGACAGGTTGGACCAACTGGCCTGTTGGCCAATGACCGGTTGGACAACTGGCCTGTTGTCCTATGGACCGGTTGGACCAACTGGCCTGTTGGTCCTATGGACCGGTGGACCAACTGGGCTGTTGGTCCTATGGACCGGTTGGACCAACTGGCTGTTGGTCCTATGGACCGGTTGGACCAACTGGCCTGTTGGTCCTATGGACCGGTTGGACCAACTGGCTGTTGGTCCTATGACCGGTTGGACCAAACTGGCCTGTTGGTCCAATGGACGGTTGGACCAACTGGCCTGTTGGTCCTATGGACCGGTTGGACCAACTGGCCTGTTGGCCAATGGACCGGTTGGACCAACTGGCCTGTTGGTCTATGGACCGGTTGGACCAACTGGCTGTTGGTCCTATGGACCGGTTGGACCAACTGGCCTGTTGGTCCTATGGACCGGTTGGACCAACTGGCCTGTTGGCCTATGGACCGGTTGGACCAACTGGCCTGTTGGTCCTATGGACCGGTTGGACCAACTGGCCTGTTGGTCCTATGGACCGGTTGGACCAACTGGCCTGTTGGTCCTATGGACCGGTTGGACCAACTGGCATGTT